>JBDJHY010202616.1:0-11583 GCA_039654485.1 Withania somnifera | reverse complement strand
TCATCCTATCTATTATGCTAGTAAGGTTCTAAATAAAGCCCAAAAGAACTACACTGTTACTGAGCAAGAGCTAACTGGTTGTGGTGTATGCATTTGAAAATTTTTTATCATACCTATCGGGAACAAAGGTGATTGTGCACACTGAACATTCCGCTTAAGATACCTCAAAGCTAAGAGGGACGCTAAACCCCGGTTGATCCGCTGGATACTGTTGTTGCAAGAGTTTGATTTTGAGGTGATAGATAGAAAGGGGTGCAAAAACCAAGTGGCTGACCATCTTTCAAGACTAGCAGAAGATGGAAGAGACAAGGTAGATGCAGAAATTGAGGATGCTTTCCCTGATGAGAGAGTTTTGTTTATCGGGTCCGATATTGCCCCATGGTATGTGACTATCTAAATTATGTAGTCAACAACATTATCACAGATGGCCTCAACTGACATGCGAGACATAAATTCCTCCACAATACCAAACGCTACTTTTAGGATGAACCTTTCTTGTTCAGGCTATGTGTAATGACGCGATTTTATTTTACATAATAATTACGTTTTGCTTTAGTAAAGATAAAATATATATTTTTAGGTCCTACGATATTGTCGATAATTATGATATAGTTTCTTGAATGTCATAGCCGTATCTATTATTTTATAAGGAATTATAAAGATATTAATATTTAAAACGGAGATAACGAGTCAAATTATATTAGAATTTATTTTATTATTTCGAAAGGTAGATTTATTATAAATATTATTTTATTAATTTTGATATAATTGAAAGGTTATAATTATTTGGATTTGATGAAGATGCTTCACCAATTTTTGAGTTTATCAAACTCTTATTTCCTATTCTTAAAATAGGAAAATTGTATAATTTTGTATGTATGGCGGTTAGCCTTTTCTTATAAATGAAGCAAATGCTTTATTTGATAAGAACAATAAAAACAAAAAAAAACAAAAAAAGAAAGGGTAGGGAATTAGAAGCAGCAACTTGAAAGGGAAAGAAAGGAAAACGGAAAGAAAGAAAAAAAAGGGGAAAGATTTTGGCGCAAATTTGGATCCGTAGAAACGTGTTTTCATTATTCTATGCTTATTTTACTAGCCATATTTTACTTCAAGCTTCGTACATGATTTTGGATATTGAAGCACACTTTTTGAGGATATCATCGTGTTTTAGGTAGGCTACGGCCTACTTTCTTCAAATTGGGTTTTAGTACAGTATATATATGGTAAAGCTCCAGCGGGGGGCTAGAATAATTATTAGGGCCCCGATATGCTTATTCCTACGGCATATGGCCTCTCAGCTGGACTGTAGATTAACTACTTACCGGGGCTATATTGCCCTGCCCATGTGTCTCATGCCGACTCTGGACTGTAGTGTGGCCGAGGGAGGAGTAACACCTTTGATACGTATTTTATACGCGGACTCTGGACCGTAGTGAGGTTGGGGTGGGGATTAAACTAGTGATTAGAGCTTAGTAGTTATCCCCTAATTTAGGTTGGTGACTTTAGAGCCGATCTAGGTAGGCTGTTTTGATGTGCGTTACTTGTGCTATTGATTATTTGTATTGTGAGCATGTATTAAATAGTTACATGGTAACTTGATTGTGACATGATAATAACTAAAAACTGGTTTTATGTATATCTATATCCTCCACAACTGTGCTTATAAATAGTATGGAGCTATTTTACCACACTATCTGAGACTAGTTTCTCGTATTCACTGTGATTTCTGGGCTTGCCTACAGGGAGGCAGTCGTATTTTTTGTCAGTGTGGCTGTACTTGACTTTTTACTAAGATATATTATACAGGCTGAGCCTAAGTTTTTGGCCTCTTGGACCTGAGAATTTTGGCATTGAATGCCTTTTTATAAGTATTTTGTACGTGGGATTGGATCCCTCCACGGACCTTTTGAACTGGGTCACCATGCCTGGGGTATGTTGTATGGCTGGGGGAGGGGTATACTGGGTGGGGGTAAGGTAAGTATACGGGAAAACTTTTATGGGTCCACTCCTGGCTGAGTCATGTACCCAGGAGGGTGCGTATGAGCACTTATTTACTATTCCAGCACCCTTTTTGCATGACATTCTTGTACATTGGTTGTACCGTTCAGGACTTACGGGGTGGGGGGGAGTAACAGTTGGGTTAATTGGTTCCCTAATTGTACCCATCGGTAGTATGGAATGCTGGCCAGGTTTGTTTGTTAGTAACCTTTGTTTGATCCTTTCTGACTCTTATAAATACTTTCGTGTACTTGTTGTAATTTCCTTTAGGCTAGCCTTTAATTGGTTTGATATTTTATTATTGAACCTTCCTTGAACTAGTTACGATGGAGCTCCAAGTACGTGTCGTGTTGGGTCATGATATACTCATGGCCAGGTCTTCTATGTAGTATTTGACCAATGAATTTCTTTCAGCTTGTTAGTGGACACTGCACACATTGACAACCTACTTTGCACTGCACACACTAGTTGTTATTATTATTTCCTCCTTATCATACATTACGTCTTACCACATTATTTGTTTATGGATGATCTTTTACCTTATTTATACTTTCTGATGCTCGGTCAGCCTATGATGCCTACTGGGTACCTATTGTTTTGGTACTCATGCTACACTTCTACATCTTTTCCTGATGTAGGTACTAGTACGAGTTTTACTGGCAGACGTGATCGAGCGCAGTAGCTGATACTTTCTGGAGATTTGGTAAGCAACTGCGTCCTTGCTCGCCGATTTCCTATCAGGGTGAGAGCTATCCTAGTCGGGTCTTGGATAGCCAGTTCTTATAGATTGCCCCATTTGGGGTTGTATTTCGTACTCATGTCTATAGATGCTCTGCAACCATGAAGCCAGGTTTTTGGAGTTATTTCCTGTTGGGATTATATTTCACATCTCTTTTATGTTTTCCTTCTCTTCTTCTCTTTCTTCCTTTGTTTGGGATTCTAGTTACTGGCCCACCGCTACTCGATCTGGGCTAGGATTAGGCTTGTCTACATATGAAGCGTAGACGCCATCATAATTCAATTCGCGGGTCGTGACATCATGCTAGGAACTTCATACAAAAAGATGTAGAAGTATAGCATGTGTACCAAAAAAATGGGTACCTAATAGGAATCATAGGCAGAACGGGAGAAAATAATCATAAGCAAGGTAAAGAGTGATCATAAACAAATTGGAAATAACACGTAATGGACCATAGAAAAGGAACAACTACAGTAATAGCTGGTAAGTTCAGTGAAGGATCCACTATCAGGGTGTGCAACATCAGCTAACAAGTACGAAGGAAAGGCAACTATTAAAGTATAGCACATAGGACCAGGGCCACAAAAAAATCATGACCAAACGCAACAGTATCTGGATCTCCTACATAACCAGCACAAGAGAGGACCAATATGAGGATAAACCAATAATAAGATAATCTAACAATAAATAAAACAAGTGCACGGATGGTACTTAGATAAGCTAGAAAGGAAAAAACAAGCCTACTAGAAAACAAACCCAACTAACATCCCATTCTACTGGTAGGTACAACAGGCAAAGAAGTAACCCAATAGATACTCCCCCCGTAAGTCCTGAAGAGCACAAATCAATATGTAGGGATGCAATGCAAAGGGGTGCTGGAAAAGTAAGCAGTGATGCACCCTCCCTTTTCATAATCTTGTAGCGAGGGGAACCATAGAAGATTACCCGTATACTTACCGCTCCTACTCTGATATACCCCTCCCTCGACCACATAACATACCCTATGAATAGTGACCTAGTTCGGAGGATCCATGGACGAATCTGATCCCATATATAAAATCCTCATAAATGGCCATCTGGTGGCATAGTTATTAGGGAAGAAATGCCATAACCCGAGATCAACCCGTATATCATATCTTAGTAAAAAAATCAAATCCATCAAAATATGAGAATCGAATCTGCAATATAAGTCCAATAGCTTTGATAGTACTCTATCACAAATCGAAAATTGAGTTGTGATGGCGTCTACATCCCACCTCTAGACAAGCCTAATCCCGGCTTAAAGCATTAGGTGATGAACATATTCCAAGAGCCAAAATAAAAGATAAAGGAGAAGATAGAAGAAGAAGAAATAGAATACATGACAGAAAGTAAATCCCCCAGAACCTGGTGTCATGATCGTGGAGAATCTACATAGAGAATAGTACAAACTAAAACCCACAATGGGGAAAAAACAACAAAATAGTTATCCAGACTCCAACTATAACAGTTGTGAAGACAAAAGGAAGACAAGGCAACATGGACGCCAAATGTTCATCCTATCTTCTGAAATAGTACAAAACTAGCCCGCATGATCATGTCCACTCTGATGACTCATGTTAGGACCTACATCACAAAAATATGTAAAAGTGTAGCATGAGTACCGAAACTGATGGGTACCTAGTAGGCATCATAATTCGACTGGTAAAATTAAGAATAAGCAATGTAAATGTCAATATTAAGAAAATAGGGTAATAGCACATAATGGACAACAGAAAGGGGTAACTATAGTAATATCTAGTAAGTGCGGTAAAGGATCCTCTATCACTGTGTGCAACATCAGCTAACAAGTGTGAAGGAAAGGAAACTACCAAGGTATAACACACAGGACCTAGGACACCAACAAATCATGAACAAACGTGACATATACCAGGAGCTCTAACGTAACCAGGATAAAGGAGGAACAATAAGAGCATAAAAACAAATGACAAGGTAAGATAACAAAAAATACAACAAGGGCACAAATTATACCAACAAGAGCCAGAAAGGTACAAACAAGACTACTAGCAAACAAACCCAACTGGTATCCTATACTACTGGTAGGTACAACTAGGCAACCAAGTAACCCAACAGGTACTCCCCCCGTAAGTCTTGGAGAATACAAATCAACATGTAGGTATACAATAAAAAGGGGTGCTGGAAAAGTAAATAATGCCCGTGCGTACCTTAGTTCATAATCTCGCAGCAGAGGGACCCATAGAAGCTTCCCTATAAACTTACCCCTCTAACACCAGTATACCCTCTCCCAGCAGTGCAACATACCATAGTCATAGAAAACCAGGTCATAGGGTCCCTAGAGGGATCTAAACCCACTTAAAAAATTCTCCTATAAAGCCAACTAGTGGTATAGTCATCATGACAAAAATTCCAAAAGCCAATATCAACCCGTATATAATATATTAGTAGGGAAACTTAAGTCCATCAAAATAGGAAAACCAGAACTACAGTAAAAGTCTAACTGTTATTATGTAGGAAACACCAAGAAATTAGAGTGCCAATGAGAAAATAGATAAGGTAGTCCAAGAAAACAGCTCTATACTGCTAATGTAGTCGTAGATACATATAGTGTCAATAAAATTAGTTTTCGATTATTACTCTATCAAAATAAAGTTATCTTTAAAAATTAATAATGCATGCTCATAAAAATAGAATCCACTGATAGACTAAACTGGTCTAAGGCAGCTAACTGAATCCATAGAATGGCTGCCAATCTTTAGTCACGAGGTACACCCACTCCTAGCCCAACCACAGTCCAGAGACATGAGTAATTGCACGAAAGATGCCAAAACTGCCCAGGGGGAACCCATTAAGGGATTAAGTATATAATTATACTGGGGAAAATGTGAAGCTATCACAACTCATGCCAATACAACTTGCTCCTAGGCTTGCACCGGACTAGGGTACAACACCATCACAAAAGGCTGCTAACTATCAATCAAAGCCATATCTAACTATCTATATCCAACTGAACACACACATACTTATTATACGCAACATCTTAGGTAGAACAAAAAATAATAAACCTTCCTAGATTATCTCTAAAACCACCAGCCTAAACCAGGGGATAGCTGCTAAGCTCTAACCACTAGTATAATCCCCTCCCAACTAGTCTACATACAAAAGATAGTGCATAAATAATATGCACCAAACGTTATACTAATCCCCTAACCATACTATGTTCCAAAGTCAGTGTCGGACACGTAGGTAGGGAAATAGAGCCCCCGATTAAGTAACTAAGTCACAAGCCAGCTAAGTAGGCTATTGGATGGAAGAATAGACATAGTAGAGCTCCAACTAATAATCCCAGCCTCAAGCTAGCACTTTACCAAACATATACAACACTAATACCCAGTCTGAAGAAAGTAGTCCATAGCCAATCTGGATCTAGCGAGAACCTCAAAAAGCAGACCCCAATATCTGAAGAATCACATAGGAATCTTGACGCCGTGTGAGGCTAGCAAAAATATAGCCCACATGTTAAGACGAGTAAGAAAAGAACCATATTTCTATATAGATAGAGGGGTCAAAATCTGGGGAAAAAAAAGGTTCCATAAACCAAATAAGTCAAGAAAATAAAATATTTATATCAACACGTACAACACCCTCATACATCGTATGGTAAAACATCAGGATCAAACTAATAGTAGGAAATGGAAAAATAAGTTCGGGAAGTATATATATTAGAAAACATTTACAACTAAAGGGAAAACGAGAAATTACCTGGTAAAAATGATCGTGGAACCACCATAATGAGTTTCCATAGAATAAAAACCAGTGAAGGGCCTTCAAATGAGCTTAATTAAGCTCTAAAGATCAAGAACTATGGCGGAAAAGTGAGGAAATGGTCCAAACTATTCAGATAAAGCTTTATATAAGAAACCCATCTACATGCTGATAAATTGGTCTTTTTTTCTTATTTATCATCCATGTGCCTTTTCTAAAAAAGTTCTAAAAGCACATGGGATTGAAACAGAGTCTAATTTCAACTTTCCATATATGCGGTCTTCATATAGGTTATATTCCAGACTTACTGGAACCGAGTAAGTCACAAATGACTTGGGAAAGTTACAAAAATGTCTGAACACAGAGAAATTATTGTAATCATAGAAATGTCCTAGAGGGATATTACAATATCCATCTATAAAGAAAATTTCTTCCAAGGAAGTTAAGAAAGGAGTACCCGAAGTTTGAAACAACAAGGATAAAAGTTTCATATTACTCTTATAACCTTCTAATGGCCTCCTCAATTGGTCTACACGCCCAATGAACTCTCATGAAAAAAGTATCCCTGGACCTGAGTCATTTACATCTTTTATCATTAATGTCCTCAAGCTTCTAGCACAAACTAATCAATTGTCTAATTAAGCTGACTCATACCGAAATATACGGGAAGAATCTAGTATATAACAAAAGGGCACAAAGACGTAGGTGGAATAGAGTGTATATCCACTAAATCTAAAGGTATGGCCAATCTATAGGCAACCCTGATAATTTTCTCTATGATCCCATATGGATCAATGAATCCGTAAAGAAACATGTCCCCAGCACTAACTAAAAAGGGCGAAGTCTACAGTCTGTACAACCCTTTTGTCTACTCTGTTCTATTTTTAATCTATCTTGCATAATTTTCACTCTCTTTAGAATCTTAATTCTAATTCGAAGACTTTGGTGAAATCGAGTGCAACTATACGAATTCATCAGTGATTTGCAATACCTATCATACAAAGCCTCGAATGGTGCCGTCTAGATGCTGGAATGATAGATTTTACTGTAGGATAACTCTGCCAAATCCAAAAGGTAATTCCCACTACCACCAAAATCAAAACACAATCCCAGAGCATATCTTGGAGTACCTGAATGGTCCTCTCAGATTGCCCGTCTGTTTATAGGTGGAGCGTTGTATTCAAAGCTAATCTGTACCTATGTCACACTGTACATTCCTCCAGAACCATGAAGTAATTGGATAATCCTGTCTGATATGATAGAAACTAGCACCAAATATAGGTGAAGGATCTCCCTAACATACAATACAACAAGTTTATTTACACCCTAAGAAGATGAAGTCTATAGAAAGTTAACGAATTTGGTCAATCAATCCACGGTGACCCATATTAAATCACGAGCTCTGGAAGTATGTGGGAGTCCAAAAACAAAATCCATAGTAATCCTTTCCTACTTCTACTAAGGAATAGGGGGTCCTCGCAACACACTAGCTAGTTTGTGGTGCTCAAACTTCACCTGTTGGCAGTTCGAGCATCGGGAAAAAACCTTGAATGGAACCATCTGAACACTAGAATAGAAACTATCACCATATGAACCTTTATCAAGGAAAAATGTCAACCTCAACCATTACCAATATTGAGGACATAAGCTCGCAATATATCCTGCGGTACCCAAATAATTTTCCCATACTGGCTATCATTCTGTGGATGGGAAAATCAGTGTTGACCTATCCTCATCAAGCCAAGAAGTGAATTGGGTGCCTCTATTTAAAAAAAAAAAGAAATTGGGATCTTATATAAGAAAAAGACCTCTCGAACACAAAACTAGAAGGAGTCCCTGCACATCTCCACTATGCCTAGGTGTATGGAATATCTGGTACAAAGACCTCACGAAGAATAATCTAAATCAACAACAAACTTTGGAATTGCAAGAACTAATGTCTATCCATACCATAACGTTAGAACCTAATATAGCCTTCTGCGAGAAACCCAAGGCTATGATTCCCATGAGTACAATTGACCAACAACATCATGAACTCAAGAACCCAAGATCAGGCACCATAAACGAAAATTTACCTTTCCTACAATGCCAACCCTACTCTTATCCTAGTAACTAAAATTAAATAACTGTCTAAACCTTAATAATCAAAACCAACCAACCAACCAACCTAAAATACAAACAAAAAAGACATTTGAAACTTAAAGGAAATGATCATCCCAGGGTATTCTATCATTCTATTCACACATTAATAATAAACTCAAATCACAATTATAAGTTGAGCTACCATTGTCTCATATCGAAATGGTATAACCGACAAAGAAATCGCACTATCTAAATGCTAAATACCCAAAATCGGTGATCATCCCAAAATGACAGTAGGAATGAACTCCAACTACTCATAACTTTATAAAGTTAAGTGCACATAACTCAGAACCTGAGAGTCTCTCGACTTTCGTACAGAGAATATTTCATAAAACTGAATGAATCACCCAGTATAAATCAACCCATTGTCCAAACACAAAAAATTACAACAAAAACCAAATCAGTATCCACTTAATGATAATCTAGCCTACATAGACACATCAAGCGACTAAGACTTAAAATGTATCACTTAACCTGACATACGATATTTTTTGGAATAATACAACCTTAATCAACCACTAAGGAGCACTGCCGTCTACCAGAACAGTCACATGACTGCGAGGACAAACACTAACCAATAGAAAACATAACTGAGGAAACCCAAGAGGTAATAACCAAAACACCATATAAACTTAACATGGGCATAGGATAAAGACAGTTCTTTGGAGACCAATCTAGAATTGAAGGGAATCAAACAAAAGAAGTGAGCCATTTACTCACAAGAACTACCTACTTTTGTCTTCTTGAACCCACAAATAGAAGTCACAGATAATGTGGGTCACAAACTAGAGCTACCGGATAGCTCACAGTTAGCCAAGACCACCATAGGATAATAGGGAATCCATCAAGAATGAAAAAGCCTCAAATATGAATGCTAATAAGCACTCCTGAGGGACTAAGTGCTTGACTTTAACATAAGATAGATCTTTGTTGGCCCCCTATTACACTTTTAGGGTATACCCACCATGGCTAAGGTATAATCACAATATAACAAATCAGTATCTAGGGAGAACAGGGTAACATACCCACCTACCAACATAAGGACCAACTCCACTATCTCAAAAATTCTATAGGGTAAATTAGCCAAGCAACTGAAATGCCTCACTAGGATCCACCACTACAAGTTCCCTCCTTATACACGGGGAAACAAAAGGACCCAATGAATAATATCCACCACTCAGGGAAGGATAATACAAGGGAACTCAAATCTCAGCTAAGATAGAGTAAGGACCCCTAATCAAAAGTTACTCGGGCCCTAAATCATAAGACATAACATAATAAGGACTCACATACACCCCTTGGGATAATAGACAAGACTCACCTTGCCAATTGGAATCATAACCTAGGTGTCTCTAATGAACAACATAAAAGTGGGCCAAAACATAAAGGGGTTAATAGCAAGGCCTAACCTAGGTAATGATACAACAATAACAAGGGTAATCAACTCAAGCTAGTAAAGACAAAGTAAGCAAGAAATAGGTTAGAGTCACGGCCAAATCAACATAATCCACTTAGGAAGGGAATAGAATAAAATTGTGCAACAAATGGAGATGAAAAATAAATCACTTGAAATAACCTTCTCAAGGTCACAACCCAAAGGACGAGAAACCATAGAAGACTCTTCTTACCAGCATGACTAAAGGCATCCATAACTGGGGCACTCCTTGGCCAAAAAATATTTCCTTATTTTCTATCTTTTCTATTCTTAGAGATGTCTGGTAGTTGCCCTAGTTATTTATAACTTACTGGGACCAGTAGCTCGGGCCCTTGCAACTCATTTGCTCATTATCTTAGTTTTTCTATTTTGATGTTTCAGCTTTTATATATTAGAACTTCAGAGTGAAATTATATTAAACGTTCTCGAAATCAAATTCTGATAGTTTTGTTAACTATAGAATTGTGACTTTGGTCTAGGTGGACCTTAAGTTTGTGTCCTGAGTTTTTCATTTTGAGTTTGGGTTGTTTCATGGAAATTTAACCCAACCAAATATCATTTTGGAGCTTGGGTGGTCTCTTGGTGATCATAGCATCATATCATAATTCCAATGGTTCCATTATCGTTTGAATGTCAATTTTAGGCTAGTTGAGTCATTAGTTCACTTCTCGAGGTGTCTGGGCTTGTTTTGAGTCAGTTTGTGGAAAGTCCAAAGATTGGCTCCTTTTGATCCTTTTGAGTTTGGGGTCCTTTTCCCTAAAAATTCCTTGGTTGGTCTTTTCATCAATTCCATTGGGTCCGTAGTATGTTTTCCACCAAAAATGCACTTTTGATTTTCTAGAATTGTACTCAAGATGCTTATCTTAGGCCCTTTAAAGTTTTTTTTATTTTACGAAGTGTAGCTGTAGCTTGTAGACCGTACCATCAATCCCTTGGTCACTCTGGAAAGGTTATCACCCAGGAGCTGCCATAGCAAGGTCTCCCAGTGCCCAGGAAGCCTCCCTAAAGGGTCTCCCTAACGGCCTGTGTCTATTAATAGGGGTTGAACCCTTGCATTTCCAACATTTGCTTTTGGTTTTTATTGATTTGACCTGATTTTGTGAGATGGGTTTTGAGTGTTTCAAGTTGAGGGGAATGAGGGTAGTTGCATCTGTGATCATGTGAGTTCGTGGTGTTAGTCTTTCTGGGTATTTCTCGTTTGTTTTGATTATTTTAGTCTATGTAAAATATTTTTATTTCCTTATTTAAACCTTGTTTTCTCCTATGATTCCTTATTTCCTTAAGCCCAAATTTTTACCATGAGTCCCCTAAGATAAGGACTTTGTGCTGGTATACTTAGTTTAATTTTCTAGGTTTTGAGGACCATTTTCTGACCCAGTTTTCTAATTGCAATATGGGTCTCATTCTTCATATTTTGATCCTGAGATTTGTAATTTAATAGTTTAAGTTGGAATAGGGTTGTATGCCCGGTCCTTTCCCCACCATGAGGACACAAACCTTGGGAACT
>JBDJHY010202605.1:0-11583 GCA_039654485.1 Withania somnifera | reverse complement strand
ATCACATCGTGATCCTTATTGTGATCCATACTTAGTCTGTAGAAATTTAAGAAACTAAAATAGGGGCTCGGAGTTGAAACGGAGTCCAAATTTGACAAACCTTATATGTTTTCTGAGTGGAAAACATATTTCACTCAATGGAATCGACGAAAATGGCATAGGAGGTCATTTACTCAAGATGAACCCTGAAACCAAAACAGCCAAAGGCACACTTCTCCGCCAACACCCCGAATTCACAACGGCACGTACAAAAATTAAACCAACACCTCTCCTAGCATAAATTCATTATTCTAGACCTGCTGGAAGTGTTAAAATTCCATTCCGACACCCCGAACATTGATTTTTCATTCAAACTCCACTTTTAGGCTATAACTTAAATAATTTCCACAAATTCACATAACATGCAAACGAAACCTCTAAAACACAAACTTAAGGTCAATCCTGACTTTGTTTGGCATTCCAGAGCTAACGAAACTATCAGAATTTAATTCCTAGGTTGTATTAAAGGAAAGTTGACTTTGGTCGATGAATACTTAACTTAAGGCTCTAAAAGAGGGAATTTGAGATATTTCTCAATCGAGTTGCCGGGGATCCGAACTGTCGATCCCAGAAAGTCATAAATGACTTGGGGTAACTACTGAAAAGCTCTAAAGCATAAGATATTGCGTATTTATCATAAATGACCTTAAGGGTCATTACAGGAGGATTCCAATCAGTTTGATGAGAATCCATCATTTATTGAGGAGCCAGTGAAAATTTTAGCTAAGGAGGTAAGAAAGCTGAAGTCCAGGAAGATCCCAGTGGTTAACGTGCAGTGGAGTCACCATTCAGTCGAGGAAGGTACTTGGGAGATCAAGAGTGAGATGCGGAAGCAGTATCCACAACTGTTTGAGGCATTAGGTACACTCTCTTCCCATTTACTTCCTTCTTTCACTTGACTTTTTGGGACGAAAGTCCTTCTATTAGTGGATGTTGTAATGACCTTTATGGTCATTTACGATAAATACGCGACGTTTTGCATTCTAAAGCGTTTTAGTAGTTATGATAAATTTGTACTCTCAACCTTACAGGTTAATATCTCGCCCATCATGTATTAGATTAAGCCTAAACTTGAACCAAACATTATTGGAAATTTTCTCTATGCATTGGTACTTTTTTAAGGATACGGGGCTCATATACCAAATTTAGAACAAAAATCAACCCGATCTTTTATATAGAAATATGGGTCTTTTCTTTACATGTCTTGATGCGTGGATTGTATTTTTGCTAGCTTTGTACGATTTTGAGATTGTTTATTTTTAGATATCTCAGTGTGCTTCTCATGTTTATCACCAAAATCCAAGTAGGCTATAACTTACTCTTTTTATACTAGATATTTAGTGTTGTATATATTTGATAAATTTCCATATGGTGGATGGGTTACTAAGGTTGAAGCCCCATTATAATTATCACTTTGGCCTATGGCCTACCTTGTAGGTATTTTCACTTTTTATATACCTTGGAGCCATGAGGCCCTTCCCGCATGTTTAGCACTATCTCTGGAATGTAGTTAAGGCTGTATAGGGGATTATACTAGTGATTAGAGCTTAGTAGCTATCCCCTAGTTTTAGTTGGTGGCTTTAGAGCCAATCTAGACTACTGAATTATTTTATGTTCTGGGCATGCATTGAGGTTTTAAAAGGTAACTGGGTTTTTTTTAGGCAGAATGATAATCTAAAAGTGATTTTGTATCTATTATATTTATGTCTTCCATGACTACATTCATGATCAGTATGGGGATATTTTCTCACACCATTTGATCCTATTTTCTCAATATCACTGTTATTTCTAGATATTTCCTACATGGGAACAATTAGTTTTTACTCTGATATGGATTCTTACCTACATGGCTGGATAAAAGTTTTCCACTAAGATATGATATACGATCTAAGACCGAGTTTGGCATTTTTTTCTCGGATGACGATGCCCTAGTTTACTGTTTATGAGGATTTTGTACGTGGAATTGAATCCTTCCATGAGACTTCCAACCTAGGTCTCTATGTCGTGCATGTGGAACATTCTGGGGGAGGGGTATTTAGGTGGAGTAGTGGTGTACGGAGAGGTCTCCCGTGGTTCCTTCCTGTCGTGGCTATGTGCCGGGAAGGGTGAGTATAGACAATATTTACTTTTTTCAGCACTCTTTTGCATTACATTATTTATGATAGATTGTACTTTTTGAGCTTAGGAGCGGGAGTCTTGTTGGGTTACCTATGTACTGGTATGTTTTGTTGCTAGCTAGACTTGTTGTTACTTTCCTCGCTTACTTACTGGTAGATTACTTCATTAGTTGTCTTGTACTTTCTTTTATGGCTCTTCCTTGTGCTGTTTACGTTGGAACTCCAAGTCTGTATCGCATTGTTCACGGTTTATCGATGACTTAGGTCCACTATATTCACACACCGACGGCTGACCTTTCACTGTGCTTGTTAGTTATTTTTATGGTTACCCCTTTCCTATCTGTTAATTGCATGTTATTACCCTTTTTTCTTGTGATCACTCTTTACCTTGCTTATGCTTACTTTTACCCAATTATCCTAGGCATATCTATTCTTTTGGTACTCAGGCTACACTTTTGCATTTATTTGTGATAAAGGTCTTAGTATAATTCATCAGGGAGGATGTGATCATGTGGATAAACCGGAGCCATTTAAGAGATAAGGTGCGCAGTTGGCATTCTTGCTAACTAGTTCTCCTTCTGTCATAGAGTTGTCCTAGTTTGGATCCAGGATAATTGTCTTGTAGTTCTTCCCCATTATGGGTTGTATTTTGTACTATTCTATACGATACTGGTTCTAGGGGATTTACTTTGGGTTATGTATTTTACATCCTTCTTGTGTTTCTTCTCATTACCTCCTTTCTCTTTTCTTTTGGCACTTGGTACTGGCCAACCACTTAAACCTCTTGTACGGCGTAAGACTTGTCTATAGGTAGGGGGTAGATGCTATTACAACTTGATTTCCAGGTCGTGAAACACCAATATTTTCATCAAGATCTTATTTATGAGTTTCTCTTTATTCAAAATGGTGAAGAAGAGGAATTCCAAAAAAAATTTGAAAGATAAAATTATTTGTGATTCTTGACTAGACCTACTTTGCCGAACAAATTTTAATTGGCGATCAAAAATACAGCATATATACATTTAAAATCTAAAGAATCCTTAACATTTAAAGTGCTAGAGAGGTTGCAGAAAATAGGTGGGAATTGTGAGGAGCCAAAAGAGAGAAAAAATGTTTCTTAGACCAAAATGAGAAAGGAGGTGAAATAGAGAGATAGGTTATAAAGGAAGGTACTAAGTTTGTAGGAGAAAACTATAAGAAAAAATGTCTTGTAGATATATCGTTCATCCAACAAACTCTGTTACTAACCTACAGTGATTTATATGTATCTTCGCGTAATAATTTTAATTGTTTTTATTCAATATTCATATCAATAATTGTAAATAATTATCGATAAACAGGGATAAAAATCACTATTAGTGTGTTGGGCACAACACACACCAAGCAATTTCAACTTTAATAAGTATAAAGATGGACTTGCTTAGGATAATATTTTATTTAAATCTAAAAGGAACAAAGAGAATGTTTCATGAAAGAGACATTAAGAGAGTGCTATACCAAGTAAATATCAAATTTGTAATTTTACCTTATTGGTGTTATCATTTGTAACTATTTGTAAACTATTTGTCAATAACTTAGTGTATATGGACGATTGCGCCTAGCACAACACTTTACACCTATGGCCTATAGATCCTTCGTTGTTGGTTTGCTAACCTGAGCTTAGATATGGCTACATAGAGGCGCCTGATATGGGACACTGCACTTCTTGATACAGAGGATATTAACTTTGTTTGGAGATTACTATAGGGGTACCCACCACATACTCATATCTGAATTATTTGGATCTTGTTTGATCGATCGTTGAGATTGGCTGCATATGATTGGATTTGCAGTGTTCACAACCTTGGTCGAGCATTGGCTGCAAGAAATGCACACTTTCCATCTTCTGTTCAGGAAGGTTACTATCAGTGTGCATGTAATACCTTAAATCTTGTTACTTGGTTATAATATCCTAAACAAAGTGTGATATGAGTTCTTGAAGTGATTACAGGTCATACACAACTTATAACACAAATTTGAGTTCCAAGATCTTTTAATATACCTAGTTTTGATGTTACTTCGTGCTTGTGTCAACTTTAAACGATCATATATTCGGATAATAGTTAGATGAACTATAACCTATAAAAATAAAGGTCTTTGATTCTAGTTTCTAACTTAAAAAACTGCATGTCATTCAACTTCGGAGTAAAATGTTATGGCCATTTTATTGAATACTGCACTACTGTAAAAATATCCCAAGTGCAAACCACAACTCACTGTTTGCATTAGAACAACTTGTGTTTTTCCACGATGCACCTCGTAATGTGAGTCATATTGCAGGACTAGAAGCTTTATTTTTCGATGAAGGTTCCACGAGATCGAACCACAAATCGTACACTTCTATATCACAAACATCACTTTCCAAAATCGTACTGTATAGCGTTGGAAAAAATATTTGTATCTTTTAATACGAACCATACCACGAGCTATGGTGTTGAAAACCTGATCGTGGTCATGAACTCGTGGTATAGGGGGAGGTTTCCAGTGAACTGAGTTCACTTTGAGACTCATTGAAGTGAACTCTACGAGTTGTAAAGTGCTTTTGGGAGAGTTTCATGAGCATTTAATAAGTGGTATTTTGGGAAATTTGTTTGACTTTCTGTGCTAAACCCATATTTTTTTGGATTATAAACATAAAATATAAATAATCTAAGCCCTAAATTTATTCTTATTTTTGGCCAAATCAAATCAAGCAAGGGTGTTTCTTCCAACTTCTCCAAAGAGGTAAGGTAACAACTCGATAGTTTGATTTTTCTCCATAAAATTTCTTCTAATCAGGTAACTGAGCTTTCAACAAGGAATCCTTTCATCCTTGTTCCCAAAAACCCTTTTCTAAATAAGGTTTTGAATATGTGAAGCATGCTACGGTTTTTTTTCTATAAACTATGATTCCTAAAGTGATAATTTACTTGATATTTTTGAGTTATAATTATGACGTTTTCATGAGTTAGCATATTTTCAAAATTGAAGTAAAATAATGAAAGAAGATTTGATGTGAGAATTGATGATTATTTTCAAGGTTTTTTCTTAAAACTTGAATTGAGAATTGAAGTGTCACACATACTTGACTTACTGCATGCTTTGAAGTATGAGCAAAAGCATATCTAAATTTACTACATTAGATTATTAATCTTAATTGAGAAGAAGTTGTAATTTTATTACTTAATTGATAAACTGTGAAGTGAGAAGCTACTGAAGAGTCTAATTTTACTATATTTTCCTGTTTTGGATAAATTGAGAGTTGTAGACGAAAGAGTATGGAAAGAGCTAGTGGTTTATCATAAGGTGTCTATTAGTCGAGAAGATTGAAAGAGAAAGTTAATGAAAGTAATTATATTATTTTTATGGGGGAAGTAATAGCACCGAGGGTGGGAAGAGACCCTTATATACCAACCTGTATATCCTAACATAGAGATTATTATTTTGTCCCAGTAAGTGAGCCTGCAGTTTAGTCGGATCCACCAAAGAGAGTGTTCTTTTCCTTTTGCAACGTTAGGAGCCCCTAGACACATGGTATTATATGGACTTCATCACTTTATGCCCTGAGGTTTGTAAGTTATAGAAAGTCCCATAGAGTTTTTAAGAATGAAAAGTTTTGAAAGGAAGAAAGTGAAAACTTGCTTTTAACTAAGTCTATATCTTTTGTTAAAACTGATGATTTATGATATTTTAGTTGATTTTACTTGAGATATGAGACTTTTAGCTGTTTTTACTATAAATTGCTAAATTGATTATTTTAGTTAGAGTTGAAGTTGAGGTTTACTGTTCATGCATTGCATAGTACTTTTCATTATATTGTATACCTATTTTATACCTACTCACATACTCAATACATGTTTTATGTTCTGATTCTATTCTTGTTGAATGTTTTAACCATCTGACATTCAAGGTTGACACTACTTGCATTGCTAGAAGATTAGTAGATTGGTGTGTCTTCATTTGATTCAAGGGAAAGTTTGGAGTTATTTATTTATTAATCTAGAGATTGGACTTTAGCTTCATTATTTATTATCTTATTTATTAGAGACTAGCTAGTAAACTCTTGAGCTAGCAGTCCATTATTTAGTTAGTAGAGGCTTTCAAACTGAGATGTGTGGTTTTGAGACTTGAGTGTATGTTATTTTATTGAGACTATTTATTGATTATTCTGAGGAGCCAGTAAATTTTTGATATTATTGTTATTTCTTCTACTGAGTGATGTGAGTAGAGCTACGCCTGATCCAAGTGGTTCTTTCAAGGATTCTAGGGAAACATAGTGGCTAAGGTGTGGGTCTTGCCTAGGGGTGAAATTGGGGTGTTACAAGCTTGGTATCAAAGCGCTAGGTTCATTGATTCTTAGGAGATTTATGAAAGACAATGTTAGGTAAAATATCATTTTTGGGTGTGACTGTAGCACATCTATGACTGAAAAGGTACTGAATGTTTGATTTTCTACTTCATGCTTTAGAGTTGAACTCTGAGATATTTCCTCTTTATTACTCGATCTTTATGAATTTCAGATCATGCCTCCATTACTATTATCTCAGTAGTATGGAAATAGGAACCAATAGAATTAGGATCTACAAGCTCCATAGCCACAATATCCACCAACAAACATTATCATCGAAAAGTTATGCATCATGATACATCTGATGGCTCAAAAAGTGATGGAACGAACTTAGTAGCCAGTTCAGGTTCTTGTGGTTCAGCTAGTTCCTTTTGATACTGGAGTTGTGAGGATGAGGAGGCTCTTAAGGTTGAGTCCTTTAGAGTTTCATGGTTTGAGGATAGTGGATGATTCGGATAACTTTATTAAGGAGTTCTTCGAATGTATGATATGATGAGAGTTCTTAAGGTTGATAGGATGGACATCTCAGTTTATCAGCTGAAGAATATTTTCAGGTCTTCATGTGATGTATGGAGGAAAAAATTAGGAGTTAGAACTGCTCTTCCATATTGGGATGAGTTTGAGACAATATTTATGAGTTGTTTCTTTCCTATAGAGAAAAGGCATGAGAGTGTTCATCAGTTTCTGAGTTTGGAGCAGGTCTCCAATGTCTGTGACTGACTACATCCTAAAGTTTACTAAATTATCGAGGTATTCTCCTGAGATGATTACTGACATTCATACCAGGATGGATATGTTCGTGTCTGTTATTGCTCCTCATTTTATACATTTAAGGAAGAAAACTATGTTGAGCACTGATATGGACATTGGTAGACTGATGGTGCATATTGACCAGATGGTAAAGGATAAGGATAATTATAGAGAGAGTCACTAGTCACTATAGAAATAGTCAGCCTAAGTCCGATGGGTTAAGACAGCAAGAGTAGCAACAGGGTTCTAACGGATCAAACCCTTCATCTTTCAGGCCTTCGAAGAATCAACAGAATAAGTCATCTCAGCATATTAGTGATATGACATATACTAAGTATGGTAAGCCTTATTGGGGATAGTGTAGGATTAGATCCAATGGATGTTTTGGGTGTGAATAAATTGGTCAAAGTGTTTGGATTCCCCTTTGAGAAAATGTTATTCTTGTAGATGCCAAGGCACAAACAGAGAGATTGTCCCAAAAAGAAGCTCCAGCAACACGACAGCCTCAATAGGGTACTACTACTTTTGCTAGTGGAGACCAGTGCCAAAATGGTTGGTATTCTTTGGGTTCTGTTTAGGATTAGGAGTAGTCAACTTAAGTGGTGACAAGTATGTTGAGAGTTTTTAAGGTGGATGTATATGCATTTTTAGAACTTGGAGATACTTTCTGATGTATCCCCTTATGTTTGTAGATAGTTTTGTGTAGATCCTGATATTTATCTGAGTCATTCTCTATTTCTACACTTTTTGGTGATGATGTTCTAATTAAGAGAGTCTACCATAGTTTTCATGTTTTTGTTCTAGAGATGGTTGTTACTGCTGATTTAGATGAGCTAGATATGGTAAACATTTATGTCATTCTAGGTAGGTATTAGATCCATTCATGTCATGCATTTTTTTTATTGTAAGACTAGAGTTGTCTGCTTACAGCTTCCTGTAGATTTGTCTTTGAGTAGAAGGGTAGTAGACTTATCCCTAAAGGTAGATTCATCTCCTATTTGAAGGCTAGAAATATGATTCATAAGGAGTATTTTTATCATTTTCTCTAGGTTCAGGACTCTGAGGTTAGAATCCTTATATCAAATTTGTCCCTGTAGTCTGAGAGTTTCTTCATGTATTTCCTGAGAATTTACCCTGAGTCCCTAAATATAGAGATAGACTTTGGTATATATCTTGTTCAAGGTACTCATCCTATTTAAATTCCGCTATATAGGATGGCACCAACTAAGATTAGATAGTTGAAAGACTAGTTAGACAACCTTTTAGACAAGAGCTTTATCCCTCATAGTAGATCTCTATAGGGTGATCCTATCTTGTTTGCATGTAAGAAATATGGTTCCTTCCGTATATGCATTGATTACTGTCATCTGATCTAAATCACAATCAAGAATAAGTATCCAATTCCAAGAAATGATGTCTTATTTGATCAACTGAAAGGTGCTATCCACATATCCAAGATTGATCTTCATTCCGTCTATCAGCAGCTTAAGGTTAGAGACTAAGATATTTCAAAGACCTCTTTCCACATTAGTTATGGCCATTTTGAGTTCGTGGTCATGTCTTTTTGCTACAGCTTTCATAGATCTCATGAATAGGGTTTTCAAGCCCTACTTCGACATGTTTGTGATTTTCTTCATTGATGATATTCAGGTTTATTCCAGAAATAAAGAGGAGCAGGCAAACCATCATTGAGTTTTTCTTAAGACCCTTAGAGAGCATCAGCTTTATGCTAATTTTTGTTTGTGTGAGTTTTTGGATTCAGTCAGTCACCTTCCTTTTTCAGATCATTTCTAGCGAGGTTATTAGGTTAGATTCCAAAAGTTTAACTCTGTTAGTAATTGGCCAAGACCTACCTCTACATCAGATATTTATAGTTTTCTGGGTCTAGCTGAGTATTATCTTAGAGGTTTTTTCAGGGATTCTATTCCATAGTCGCTCCTTTGACCCATTTGACTTAGAAGAAAGTGAATTTTGAGTAGTTTGAATCCTGTGAAAGTAGTTTTCAGGAGTTGAAGGCTAAGTTGACATCTACTCTGGTGTTGACTTTTCCTGACGATTCTGATGGGTTTGTTGTGTATTGTGATGCTTCAAGAGTTGGGTTTGGTTGTGTTCTAATATAGCATGGTAAGTTTGTATCTTATGCTTCTAGCCAGTTAAAGGTTCATGAGAAGAATTATCCTACCCATGGTCTTGATCTTGCAGTTGTGGTTTTGCCTTGAAATTATAGAGAAAGTACTTATATGGAGCATATGTAGATATCTTCACCAATCATAAGAGCTTGTAGCATGTGTTTGATTAGAAGGATTTAAATCTTCTTCAAAGAAGGTGTCCTGATTTTTTAAAACATTATGACATGACTATGACGTATCATCCGAGCAAAGCCAATCTAGTGGCTGATGCCCTTAGCAGGTTCTCTTTGAGGAGTTTATTTCTTGTTGATAGGGATAAAAGGGAGTTATCTAGAGAGGTGCATAGTCTTGAACACCTTGGTCTTAGATTGATTGGTGTAGAGGATGGTTGTATGCTTGTTTAGAATGATTTCGAGTCATCTCTTGTTGTTGAGGTGAAGCAGAAACAATATAGTGATCCAATTTTAGATAAGTTAAAAAATGCATTCCACAAGCATAAGGTACAGGTTTTCTCCAAAGGGGGAATAGGGTTCTTTATTATCAATATCACATATGTGTTCCATCCATTTGTGATTTGAGAGAGAGCCTTATGTTAGAGGATCATAGTTCCCCGTATTATGTTCATCCTGGAGCTACTAAGAATGATAAAGATCTAAGAGAGGTGTATTGATGGGAATGTATTAAGAAGGACATAGACGTGTTTATGGGCAAGTTTTCTAATTTTTAGAAAGTGAAGGTAAAGCAATAGTGACTAGCAGGTGAGATACAATAGTTTGAGATTACGACATAAAAATGGGAGGTGATTTATATAGATTTTTCACCAATTTATAGTTAACCTAGAGGATGATTCCATATGGGAAATAGTAGATCGAATGAGAAAGTATGCTTACCTCCTACTTGTTCAGACCAGTTATTTAATAGAGAAGTATGGTAGGATCTACTTGAGGGATATTTTTCATATGCATGGTTTACCTTTGTCTATTATATCATATCGTGGTACGTAGTTTACATCTCATCCTTGGAGATCATTTTAGAGGGATATTGGTACCTAATTTCAGTTGAGTACGACTTTTCATCCACAAATAAATATTCAGGCTGAGAGGACTATTCAAACTTTGGAGGATATTTTAAGGGTGTGTGCAATTGATTTCAAAGATAAGTGGGTTGAATACATACCTTTGATTGAGTTTTCATATAACAACTATCATTCCAGTATTCATATGGATCTATTTGAGGCATTGTATAGGAGGCAATGTATGTCTTTGATTGGTTGGTTTATGGTTTTTGAGGCAGCTGATATAGTACCATATTGTTCTTGATACTATGAAGAAAGTCCAAACTATTCGAGAGAGGTTGAGGACAGCCTAGAGTAGGCGGAAGACTTATAAATATATGAGGAGGACAGAGCTAGAGTTTGATTTTAATGATTGGGTAATTCTAAGTGTCTCCTATGAAGGAAGTTATGAGATATGGTAGAAAGGAAAAGTTTATTTCGAGTTATATTAGGCCTTAAAATATTGTGAGGAGGGTATTCAAGGTTTCCTATCAACTAGATCTTCCATCAGAGTTAGTTGCAATTCACCCCTGTGTTTTATGTATCATTATTGAGGAAATGCATGAGCGATCCATCATTAACAATGCTAGTCGAGGATATTAACATTCATGATAGTTTGACCTATGAGGAGGTCCCTGTTCATATTATTGATAGATAGGTTCGTCAACTGAGAAGCAAAGATATATCTTCAGTTAAGGTTTTCTAGCGAAACCAAGCAGTTAAAGGAGCTACTGAGATGTGAAGGTTGATATGATGAGCAAATATGCACACTTGCCTTCTAGTTCCATTCCCTCTTGCGGTAATAACCTCTCTATTTAGCTTGCATCTATTTAAGTTCATGAGCATGTATTATGTGGCATTGCACGAGTCCATTGAGTGTATTCATACATGAGTTGAGTAGAGTATTGACATTGAGTTGAGGCGTAGTATTTAAGTCTCTATTTGTGCATTTTTGTGCTATTTGACTAGTTTTAATGTCTAGGTCAATTGTTGTATTTTCATGTGTGTCAACTGAGTTAGTAGAATATTTATATTTATATTTAGTTTGACTAAATCACGTCTTGATACCATACTTATATCCAGTTAAGTTAGTTGGTCAGTTTCTGTAGTTGAGTTCCCTCTATTCTA
>JBDJHY010202595.1:0-11584 GCA_039654485.1 Withania somnifera | reverse complement strand
GAGATGTTAATACATGGTTGCAGGAGTGGCTAATGCATCGGTGAGCTCCTTCGGTGCTCTAGGAGTATGCTTGAATTCTATTTTCCAAAATCGTTTGCACAACCTTCGTACCACTTCTACATACTGGCTAATCTTATAATTCTTGGAAACCTAATCTCCTGGGACCTGGTGAATCAATAGATCAGAATAACCTATTACCATCAAGTCTTGTATATTTATATATGTAGCGAGTCGTAGACCCAAAATACTGGCTTCATATTCTGCCATGATGTTGGTATAGGGAAAACAAAACTTAGCTGTTACCGGATAATGATGGCTGATTTTGGATACTAATATAGATCCCACCCCATATATTTTGTAGTTCAAAGCCCCATAAAAATATAATCTCCATCCTGGGTAACTTTCTGATATATCATTTCCCAAGAATAGAACTTCTTTATAAAAAAAGTGTGTTCACAGCAAACCAAGCTTTTTATTTACTGGAGTTTCAACAAGGCGTTACATAGTTTCTTATACGTTGATGGCTTTCTAAGTAACATATATGATGTCAAATTCACAAAATAACTTTTGTCATTTTGCCAACCTACCTGTTGGTTGCCTTTTCAAACATATATCTTAATGGATCTATTCAGGAGATGAGCTAGGTAGTATAGGAAGGCAAATAATGTCTCAACTTTAGGATGATTCATATTAGGGCACAATAAGTTTTCTCTAAAAGAGTGCAACGAACCTCATACTGAGTGAATTTCTTAAATAGTATATGGCTCGACTTTTCCCCATCTTATCATGATGGGCGAGAATACATCCAAATGAATTGTCTGATACTGATAGGTGTAAAAAAATGGACTTTCTTCTCACAGTGGTACTAGAATCAGTGGATTAGATAAATATTCCTTGATTGTGTCAAAATTTTTTTGTCACTTTTCTGTCCAATGAGTTGGAGCATCATTCTTCAACAACTTAAAAATATGATCACATATAAGTGTTGATTAAGCTATGAAACGACTGATATAAGTTAACCTTTTCAAAAGACTCATGACTTCCTTTTTGGTTTTGGGTGTCGGTAGGTCTTAAATTGCTTTGATCTTTAAAGAATCAAAATCGATGCCTCTCCTACTGACTATGAAGCCTAGTAATTATGAATACGTACTCTAAAGACACTCTTTGATGGAGTTAATTTCAAATTATACTTCCAAATCCTTTCTAAAAACTTCTTCAGATGATCCAGGTGGTCAACACTTTATTGAGACTTCATTATGACATCATCGACTTACATTTCAATATCTTTATGTACCATGTTATGAAATATAGTTTTCATGGCTATCATGTAGGTAGCACCAGTATTCTTAAGTCTAAAAGGCATTACCCCATAATGATACCCTCTCCCCCAAGCGTGATGAAAGTTATCTTTTCCGTGTCTTCTTTGTCTATCAACATTTGATGATACCCGGCGAAACAATCCACGCACGACTGCATTTCATACTTAGCACAATTTTCTATTAGAATATGAATGTTAGACAGTGGAAAATTGTCTTTGGGACTGGCCCTATTTAGGTCCCTATAATCTACCCAATCCTGATTTTTCCAACTTTCTTTAGCACTGAAACGATATTGGCTAGACAAGTAGGATACTTGGTTAACTTTTCTACCTTGGGTTGGATTTATTTTGTGAAATACTCCTTGATCCTTAAGCTTAGATTTGGTTTGAATTTTAGAGCCTTTTCCTTTATGGTATTTCATTTGGGATCATAGGCAACTTATGAGAAACTATGTCAGTAATTAACCCTAGTATATCATCATACGACCATGCAACCACATCAATGTATTACTTGAGGTTATGTGTAAGCTCTTCTTTTTTGTTCTGAGTAATATGTACACTAATTCTGATTTCTTGACCTCTTCATCACTTCCCAAGTTAACAAACTTAGTTTCTTCAGTATTCGACTTTTCCAAGTCCTCGAATGACTCAAAATTCTCAGCTAACCATTCAGGACCTACATACTTTTCATCTTTATAGCCTTTGGGATCACTATCCTCATGCTTAACTTGTTCACTAGGGATTTGGCATGGCATGGTTGTAGCGGTATTTAGAGCCTCTTTATTAAAAGCTCAAATATAAGATTAGGAATATAGATGTATAAAAGAAAATAATTTCATAAATATGGGGAGGCTTTCTATTAGAATTTAAAGCGATTACAAACTGTTGCTCAAGATTTATACGACTATATTCGTGCCTTTTGGAATTTAAAAACTTTAACATTTAAGCAACGGGTGATTCTCAGCCTCTTCGATATCATCGCCACTTTTTGACAAACTTTGAAAACACATTTTACCCTGATGCTTTGGAAGTTGCAAGTGGGATGACCCTCTAATTTTGTAATTGTTCTTCGGGTTGATTCCATTATTAATGAGGATTCAGAATATCACACATTGATTAATCAAAGAGAGAATCTATGAGTCAAATTCTATTCATGGATGGTACTT
This sequence comes from Withania somnifera, assembly GCA_039654485.1. Lineage (NCBI taxonomy): Eukaryota > Viridiplantae > Streptophyta > Magnoliopsida > Solanales > Solanaceae > Withania > Withania somnifera. The sequence continues at coordinate 9,100 of JBDJHY010202595.1, read as the reverse complement.
CTTATAGGATGACGTCACATTCCTCAAACAAGTCCTTAATCCCTTCCTCTAGACCCTCAGATACAACTACAATGCAAATTAGAAACAATCGGTACAATCGAGGAATAGGCTTCGATAAACCATAGTTGTTCTTTTTATTTCTAAATTCTATCTCATCCTCTACTATGGGTTGATATCCCAAAACGTACTTGAAGCAGTCCTTGGGGATACAGATTAGCTAAATAATTCCATCCATGTTCTTTTCTAGCTCCAAACCAGGGTCAAAACCACTTCTCAAGGGACTAGAGTGAGAGGACTCTTTTCTTCGCATGTGGCATGCACTACTTCAGTGACGAAGAAATTTTGTTTTGTTTGGAGATTCTTCAATCATAGGCACTATTCCCCTAGGATGATTGAGGTGACTTACCTCTCCTTGAATGGTTAGTTCTAACCATCCACACAAACTTCATTAGCTGATACAAAGATAAGGGAACTGCCTTGGTGGCATATATCTAAGGTCTTCCAAGTAGAAATTTATAGCTAGGATTAATATCCATCACTTGGAAATCGGTTTGAAGTTCAAAAGGGCCCGTTTGGAATGTGAGGCTAACCTCAGACATTCATGTAACTTTTCTTGATTTTCCCGATATTATATTTAAGCTGAGTTAATATGGACAAAGGGAAAATTTTCAATCCCGACCCATCATTAATCAACACTCGGGTGATTATTTGATCTTTACACTTTACCTTGACTTACAAAGTATTTTTATGCATTACTCCTTTGAGTGGTAGCACATCATTGCTAAAGAAAATTTTATGACTACCTAGCACTTTACTGACCATGGTGGCTAAGTCTTCATCGTTAGTACTGGTAGGCACATATGTCTCATCCAAAACATTAAGAATAACTTGATCATGGTATTGGTAACTCATCAACAATGCCAGTGTTGACATTTAAGCTGGAGGTTTCTTGAGGTGTTTCATGATAGAATATTCCTGTGGCTACATTTTTCTCCAAAACTTTTCTATTTCACCCATGGAGACTGACCTTTTTGATTTTTCCTTATTGTAGGAATCATTGGCTAATTCATTTGGTGTCTTGAATATTCCACACCGATTCATGCCGTGACCGACTGCGATTTCAATAATGAATATGCTGGAACTAAGGAGAATATTTGATAAAGGGTCGTGGAAACCACAAACTTAGGCTTTTCATTAGTTTTCAAGGTTTCTACAACCTTGGCCACTTCTTCCACTTTGATTGACTTTTCTTTTTTCTTTTTCACCATGTTCTTGTTGGTCAGCCATTCTTCGTCAGTCTCGATCATGTTTACGTTGTCTCCTTCATGATTTAGAAGAGGATTGTTGATAACATTTGGTGCAGTCTAGAGAGTGATCACTTTCTGATCTATCAGTACCTCTATGTTATGCTTCAGATAAGGAAAATCCTCTGTGTCATGTCCCACCCTGAAGAAATGATAAGTACATCGGTGATCCACTCGATAGAAACAAGTTTCAGTATTGATAGTCTGAGTTGGGAAAAGTCGGATGAGTCTAGCAGTTTTTAACCTTTCCTATAATTAGGCCCGACTTTCTACCAAATGAGTAAAGGTCCTCGGTGGTTTTGTTTTGAAGTTTGGCACGGGGCATTGGCATTATTTTGATTTGGTTGAGGTTGTTGTTGGGGGTTGGAATTTTCTAGTGCTTTCTGGTTGGTTCGGGCATTTGAATAATTTTTATAATTTGGCATTGTATTCTGGTAGAGAGGTCAAACATTTGACTGTTGAGCTGTTTTGTTGGATTGGACAAAGTAACCTGATGGAATGACCGGGGGATTAGATTGGGTGAAGAACACTGGTTGGGAGATTTGGGGAATAGTGTTGTAAGATGGTATCACTGTGGCTTATTCTAAGCTAGGTCCCAGATATATCCTAAGCTTGGAGCTTGGGAAAAGTAAAGTAGTTTCTACGTCCTCCTTTTTCTTCTTCGAGAGCCCAACGGATCCCGATACTCGGATAATTTATCTTGTTTTGATGCCCTTTTCAATAGTTCCACAGATTTTTACCAGATTTGCAAAGCTGGCTTGAACTACTGAGATCATCTTGTTGTAATATTTCAATTATTGAGCCCTGATAAAGATGGATACTATTTCATCCTCAGCTATGGGCGGTTGACATCTTACTGTTTCCTTTCTCTACCAGTAGGCGTAGTATTGAAAATACTCGTTAGTCTTTTGATGATACAATCTAGAGAGTATCTGTCCAAGACCATCTCAATGTTGTAAGAAAATCTTTCCACAAAATCTTTAGCCATAGACTTCCATCTTGTCCACTTCTTAATATCTTAAATAGTGAACCATTCCAATGCCTTACCACTTAAACTACAACTAATCAGTCTCATTATTAGTGGTTCATTTCTCTCAACCTATACCACCTAGTCACAGTAGCTTCTCAGATGGGCGTTGGGATTTCCAGTTCCGTTGAAGGTATCAAACTTAGCGATCTTGAAATCTTCTAGAAAATCCAAACTTGACTACATGTAAAAATTATTTCTAGAAGGTTTGGTCGTATACCTAAGTGCTCAAAGGAGGAACTTGGACCGGATGCCCCTGTGTACCTCTGAGCGGTACATTGGCCGTAGAGGTAAGATTAAACACATCCTTAGATTTTTTACTTCCTTTTCTAATTTCTCCAACCTTTGTGTCAGCGCTGAGATGATTTAATTTTTATCCATTTTCAAATCTTCATGGACCGTGATTTCATTCATATTAGTTTCCTTGTTAGTACCGACCATTGTTCAAACTATGATTCTGGGTTCTGAGGGGAACTCTGGTGTGATTTGGATCTGGTGAAATAGTGGTGTCTACCAATTCTTCAACATAGACTAGCTTCAAATGTACCTGTTACATAAGAATAACTCAAGGCAAAGCTTCTTAGGTTCTATATCATGATACTCAATACAAAATATAACTCAAAGGAAAAGTTTCTTAGGTTCTATATCATGATACTCAATACAAAATATCTAATGCAGTAAATACACATAGATAATTCTTTGCTATTGGTGGATCAATATCGAGTATTTTGGCGATTTAAACTTAGTGAACAAGAATGAACCTACTTTGGGGTATTATGTAAAGGAAATAGAGAGTTTTTTGTGATAAGGGCCAGGCTATAAAGCTGCATACGTATCCTTTGGGGAGGAATTCAGGCTAATATAGTTTAAGAGTACAGAGATGGACATAACTCAGTTTTCATTATTTTTATAAATATAATGATACATAAAGTAAAAATAGGATTATTTCTATATTTAAATCTTTTGAAGGTAAAACTAGACTCTATTTCTTCTGGTTGTGTTTCTTCAAGGTTGATCTAATGGAAATTCTAGTTTGATCCTTCCTTCATCTATCAGTCATTCACAGTGGTGTGAAATGCAAAGAAATTTTCGATGTCATGCCCCCCGATCCTTCATGATAAAAGGCAAATCTATTGAATTCAGTGCCATGTAATTGACATAGTCCCTTTTTTTTCTTAGTGGGTTCGATGATCCTAACGTTGATAAGATTGAAATAGATGCTCAAATATGACTCATGAAAAGTTGTGAAGTGATATTCACGGATTACTGTGTCCTCCGTGAGGGGTATCGCTGGTGTTAATTCTTTACACTTTAACACGATACTAGAACACCATAGATTGTTCAACTTTCCACTACTAACTAAGCTCCTCAGACGAGCTCTCAAGGTTGTACCTTCATCGAAAAGGTGACCTTTTTACAATGGATAATAAACACACTTTTTGTAAGCATCTTTTGGGGGGCATGGATATCCTTCAGTCCAATATGGGCTTACCATTTTGGTGGTCATCAGTACTCCAAAAAAGTCAGAACACATTAGGATTTTGATGCATTGGTTACGATGGTAATGGGCAGCCAAAGTGATCCAATTACTCTTTGGCCTAATTTGAGTTGGCATAATTTCTTCTTTCTTGAGTTTTACCCAATTGATTGTTGTAACCATTGCAAATCCCTGGTTATGCATGTCTTCCTAAGTTTTTCTGATTATCTTTTGTACTTCTAGTACTCAAAAATCGACAACGACCATTTCTTCTTCTATGGTAGACATTTTGCTATTCGTTTCTTATGCTTGAATTATGGCAGACTGCCTAATCATCATCGTTTTCTCAATCTTCTTCCTAGATTCCTTAACTTTTTATCGAGTTCTTCTCTTTTTCATTTGATTTGTATTTGAGCATCCATTCTAAGCTAGTAACCAGGAAAAGAAGAAAAGATTTTATTCAAAAATATTTTGAACATTTCTGGGAGACTTAAGAGACTCGACTTAATTTTGGTCGAACTTTAACTCTAAGTAGATAAGGGTAATATATCAATCTACCAACATCGAGAGCATCTAAATCACATGACAAATTAACAGATATAACACCCAATATAATAAAGCGTGACCTAAGTGGGTAGTCTTGATTATGCCCAAGGTTGAAGCCTAACGAGATTGGAGACAACCACTGAAAGTCTTCATCCTTCAAGTCCCAAGTTGTTAGAACCAAAAGGCCCGACTATCATTAACCTTTTTCCTGTTGTTAGCCAACCAAGTAGGGTGGGATGAAAAATGGCCAAAACAGGTTGTTTGATCCATATCACAAGGCATATTCTTTTTCATCAGATGATTCACTAACCACTATTGTAACAACAAATTGCATCCATAGAAGTATCTTTTCCTTTCTTTCATTCTCCTAAGGCTTGATATAAGTCAGCTATAATGATAGGGGATAGGGTGTAGTACTGAGTGGATGATCCATACTTAATCCCGTGTAAAAGGGAATGAGTGATCATGACCACACTAGTATGAATAGGATGCTTGCCACTATGAGGAATACCAAGGTTCTTAATAGGATGACCATGAAATCAAATGCTCCACAACCTTTCTGCTCCTGTTCGGTCCATAATTCCACTCGATATTTTTCAAAACCCGTGCATCTTCTGAAGTAAACATACAATTTCCTAAATGAAATATAAAAATCCTCTATTAGTTCTAATCCATCATATCGGTGTAGCAGGAATCCATGTTTACTCTTCTCCCTTTCCTATGCTTTTGGAACCAGTGTGCTATGGGAAGATTTCTTCTTTCGATATTGACACATGTGTACACTCTGTAGGGGTTAATTCTATCTCTCCAAATTTGAATACTATCTTTTTTTCATCCCAAAACTTGACTAAGATCGAGATAAGATGAGGCAAAGGTTGCAAATCTATGGGGGATGACAAGTATCCCATATATGTTTTGACCAACTCTTGCTAGATACCGACATGTTAAGCCATCAAACCTTGAGAAAAGGATCGAGTTAAGCATAATGTGAATTTGCGGTGTGAGAAGAGACATCCTATAAGAGGAAAAGACAATACCAACACATTCATAAGTGATAAAATTATTCATATACAAATTATTCTCCAATTATCACATATTATGTGGATCTGGGACTGACTTGGAAAAGTCTGTTGGACCATGGTAGGTTTACTAATGGACTGACACCCTATTCGATGTCAAGCCAACTTAGGTTAGTGCTTAGAACACTAGTTTTGGTTTTTCTCTATCCTAAGTGTCTAAAAATGGAATCTGAATTGACCAGTTACTTGGAATAACTATCTAAGCTGAAATTTCTAATAATTAGTGGCCATAACGCGTACCAATAGTTTCATCGTATGATTTAAAAAAGATTTTCTTCCAGAGGGAACAATTACGTGAGGTGTGCCGTTGCCTAAGGAAGTTGAGTAAAAGAAGGCTAATGGGACGAAATATTCCATGATAAAGATGCAAATACAAAATAACTAAAGACAAAATACAATTAGACAGATAAAACACATAGTCAAATAAATCATAAAAAACTAGAATCTTAGTAGGTTCCTAGCAGTGTCGTCATCTCTGTTTTACTGCTTCATGGGGATCAGATTATCTTTTGTAAAGTCTATTATGGCTAAAGGTCAAATTATTTTGATGTTTTTGAAAATAATTTGAAATTAACTTAGACTCGCCACTTAACTTTCTAAAGAAATTTAGAAAACTTTGTTTAAAACTTTGGATTTTGAAAACAGGAATAAAATCTAAGATTTAAGAGATTTGGGTAAGGATTCTATCGAGGAAGAGTTTTAAGGCACCTTGGGAACATCCCAAAATGGTTATGCCTTATATGATTTATAAAACAACGTGTTATAACCTGTCTTGAAAATCAATCTTTAAATAAGTTAAAAAGTTAATTTTGAAGTATCTTTCTGAAAGAAAAAGGGCACAAATGAATTTTTTCAAGGAAATGAGGTGATTTTTATGAAATTATGTTGTATCTAAGAATTCTCTTTTTTAAGTTCTGAAAAAATGGTTTTAAAGTGAAAGTTTATTGCTTATTATTTATGTATTTACCTAATTATTTGCTTAAGTGATGAATGTTTTTATAAAATATAGACTAAAAGATATATGTAAGTCAAAAGATTTATTTTTATTTTAATGAAAATTCAGAAATTTACAATATATGGGCCTCACAAAATTCCGTACAAAGCATAATGAATACAACATACAAAGAAGCATGAAATAAAGAGAAAGAAGCAGAGAGATATTTGGATCGAGTGTAAATGCTTCAGTATGGGCGATAGCCCACAAACCCAGTGCAAAGGATCCCAAGGTTACTTGATAAAAAGAAGAATTAGGAATCAATAATATAATACAATACAAATAATATGAATAAATAAGCAAGGAAAAATTCAATCAATGAAAATTTATAATGGGCCAGGCCCTAATCACAGATAGGAATCAGGCAGATCGCAACAAAGAATGGCCCAAGTTAAGTGCCATAAATTACAAGAAGAACTGGGATGAACCAATTAAATTCTGGCCGAATCAATTTAACATAAGGATTATGGGCCTACCAGTTGACATAATTGTGGCCTGGCCCAATATTTAAATGATTCAAAATGAATAAACACCTTATTGATCTGTTTAGCCTTATTCCACTTTGGCAGGGAGCCTAATTAGCCGATCCTGATTTTCCCTTAATCATTTAAGTGCTACCCTTTATATATACAAGGATATGATAAAGATTTTAAAGTCAAGCAAGGTCTAAGTAATCAGTCACTAAAATCAATAATATGAGGTTATTTGTCTTAAAAATCCATAGCCCAAAGCAACCAAGCAAGAATGCGCATATATGATGTAAAAATTATAATCTAAACCATCCTTTAATCTCAGTTAACATACTTATACACTTGAGATAGATAGTAAGTCTACATAGACAATAAGTCAGTGTGAATATCATATTGCAGTTAGCCTAAAGATAGAAGGGAAAATAAACATATGGTCTGCCCATGCTGCATATTTATAGGGATTAAATTGATTTGAAGAGAAAGGAATTTTTTTTTTAAAGGAAAGACATCATGCACTTAGCATAGAGGAGAGAAAAAGTAGCAAATGTATATGCAATACAACAAATATGAATCATAGAGAAGAGCAAATAATGTTTCACAGATATCACATTAACTCAATATAAAGAAGATGACATATTCACAATGAAACACATAAACCAACTCAGTTATGAAGAGCATGTACAAATGAGATGCAAATCCAATACATAGGGGAAATAGAAAACAGGTTTTTAAGGTGATTAGCTTAAACAAAAGGAAAGCAGTAAGGGGTAGCAAGTTTATAAGGTAATTTCAGATTAGCAGTGATAGACAAACAATTAGTATACCTAAGAGAACATATTCTTAATAACGTAAGGAATGATGAAGCAAGTTCACATAAGGTCACATGAGTTTTGCATATAAAAGAAGGATAAAACTAACACAAACCTAGCATAAAAAAGAAAAGAAAAATAGGTAGCATATTAACCATGAAGAGACCGGAGTTTAATTATAAAGGGAGAAGAGAAATATGCAGAAACTTAGTTAAAATATGGAATACAACAACAGGTAGAGTTGGGGATAGGGAAGACATGTATTTCTGAGGCAAGGTCCTAGTCTAAGGCATCAATGTACAAGAGTAAGTCTACCAGAGTTGACAGAATATTTTAAGCAAGTTTTTCCATATAGAAGGAATATAATTCTAAAGCTAAACTCAGGTAGTTATAAGTAAGCATAGAAAGAAGCAGCAGGTAAGACTAGCCTAGCAAGCATCATATACCAAAAAAAAATAGAATTGGAACCTAATGGAAGACAAGCTATGAATAAGATATTAAAAATAAAACTTAGTTGGCATTAGGTGCAATTGAGAAAAGGGAACAGATAAGACTGTTATACATCTTTGAGAAGAGAAGATCAAATAAGCATAATGACAGTTTTAAGATAAGGTTTCACTAAGAAAATTAAAGACACAAAACATGGACTCTAGGCATGGCATAACAGTTTCAAGTCTACTTTACTTATATAAAGATAAAATGGGACTTAGTTAATTACTTATGTAGATAAAAAAATCTAGAACTGTTAATAATTCTCAACAAGTCTAGCAGGCAGCAGGAAGATTATAAGTTATAGGCTATTATTAAGCAGTCCATTAGCAGTCATGACAGATAAATGCATAGACAACATTAAGACCAAGCAATATGTGAAACACAAACAACTATGTAACAGATACAACTAGAAACTAGACAAGCTATATGTAACATTCATACCTAGTATTATCCAGTTTTATCTTTATTAGGTAATTCAGGCAATCGGTCTATCATATCAAGTTGAGCAGTGGTACTAATGATTACACATAAAAAGTTGCCAATTTTAGTTAATTAGTTTAGCGGAGATGAGCTCCAATAAACTAGTGTGTGGAGATAAGAATGTAAGAAAATTTTACATAGACTAACACTTATTAAAGCATGCATATCACCTACTGATTCCTACATAACACATAACTAAGAAATATAGGAGTTAACAAACTCAAAAATCTGCCCAGTAACTGCTTAGCTTCTAATTGTAGTGTCAAGGGTTAACATTAAGCAAGTGCTAACCAGAACTTGATTTAAATATTCTACTAGCCAGATAGAAAAGATAAAGCAATAAATTAATGTTGGACCAAGGTTGGTTCACGAGAATCGTCCCTTCGTGTTTTGATTGATGACCAAACCATTAAGTCAAGATT
>JBDJHY010202584.1:0-11584 GCA_039654485.1 Withania somnifera | reverse complement strand
CTCTAATGCAACTGTTGACATCGAAAAATTCATGACGTCCCTGGCAAGTGTTAATAAAACTGGAAAACTTGTTTGCTTCGCCTGCCACCATTCCAACGGGTTGAATTGAACGCCAATTTTCTCGGGGGCCTGCATCAAATAAATATTTAGTTTATTACCGACTCCTCTCCGTAAGATAGCCTGTATTCTGCTAAAAATTCTTGTGTTAGTAAAATCCAGCATAGCATGCACCGACCTTTTGGAAGATGATGACGACTCTGCAAAATTAGAAGATTGATTAGACTGGTTATTAGGTGTAGCATTATCAACTATAATTGCGTAGTGTTTATATATATTTTGCAAATGTTCAATCGTGTTATTTGTAGTCTCATATAAACTTGGTTCTTCGTAATGTTCAATTTGTAAATTTGTATAAATTATTGTACAAAGTTCACCCATTATTACTTATTTTATAGAAGGATTTAATACAACACCAATTAAGTAAATGGGGTGAATTGAAAAAAAAAATTAAAACTTTTTCAAGCATTGGACCTTGGACCTATAGCATCTTCAAAATTGGGTTTATTCTTATATTCAGAAAGTAATATAGATATTTCAGCAATATAAGGTAAAATAGAACAAACAGTGGATAATATTGAGATGAAAATACATTCGTAGCATTTTAAAAAGCTTTTAAAAATATCTCTACTTTCCTAATTAGGTTTCAATCAGAGATTTGCAACATATGTTCAGGCGATTGGCAAAATTGGTTAAAGGAAACACTAATTTGGTTCCTATATTTGTAACAAGTTTTTAAAAATAAATATGTTGAATTCCACCTAGTTTCTTTTTTTCGGGCATCAATATAGGTTGCAACTTAAAATGTGCACATTTTATTTTAAATTCTTTAAGCCTAATTCTTCTATTGTTATTTGAATAAACCCTACTACAGTCTTAATTTTTTAATAATAGGTTCAAACAAGGAAAGACCGTCCTTAATAATTAAATTATAAATATTACACGCGCACCTAATATGAAAAATATCTTTTAGTGGTGGAGAAAGTATTTTTTTAACGTTTTAATGGCGGAGGTGTTATTAGATGCATTATCGAAAGCTATACATAAAATTTTACTATTTAGATAATAATAATTAGCAATTTTAGTAATTATTTCTGCAACAAATTCAGCATCATGCCTACGATTTTCATCATATAGAAAAACTAAAATTCATTTTTGAATTGTAAAACTACTATCTATCCAGTGACATGTAACGGTTAAATAATATTTCTATTAACAATACAATCAAGATCAGATGTTAAAGAAACTCTACAAGAAAGATTAATAAATAAAGTACATAAATAGAATATCTATTGTCCATGTAATCTAAAAACATCTGACCTATTTGAATTCCTAGGGATGCCGACAAACATTGGATTATAAATTCTTTATATATATAAAACAAATGCCTCAGAAGAATCAAAAGTGAAAGGCAAACATGCTACAACTATCATTTTGGTTATTTCTACATGGTCTTATGCTTTATTATAATTTTGCATTAATTTACTGGTTTGTGCATTTATTCTACCCTAGGCCGGGCTGACTCCACTAACACCGGTTGCTTTGTCTCATTCTACGTTATGCTTGCTTTTACAATGTCTAGTCAATGTACTCGTCCCCCTGCATTACCCCCTCCCCCTCAGCCTCTTATGCATAAATCTTTTTTTATAAATAGTACATTTAGCAGTTTCAGTACTCAATATATCTTAAAAAACCTCCATACAATACTACTTTTTTCTAGTATTTCTAGGAGGTTTAGGAGGAAAATTAACAGATTGAGGGGACGGGACGTTTAGATTCTGAGTTTTATTATTATTATTATCATCATCATCATCATCATTATCATTATTATTATCATTATCATCATCATTATAATTAAATTTGTCAAGATTAATATTAATATCCCCTTTTAATTCATTATCTCCTTCCCTTTTATTCCGTAATTTTCTTAGAACTCCGCATTATTAAAATCAGCGACACATACACCCCTACCATATTTATATTCTTGTTCGTGTTCATTAACAATACTAAGTGGAACGAAAGATATACAATTATAATTCCTATTACTACCGGAACCTCTAGTGAAAGAGAAACCTGTGTTTTTATTACTATGACTACTTTCGAGACACAATTTTTTAACACTTTTACCAATTTTTCTTAATCTATCCATATTAAAAATTATAATGGTAAAATTTAAAGCACACAAATAATATAATTGTGAATAATAAATAAATATAAAAACTCAAAAAAATAAAAGTAAAAGATGAAACGATTATACCAAATTGCCGATATCAATTCAAAAATTCCACTTGATCACTTGATGTTGCTAATAATTTCTAAATAATAAATTAAGAATTCAAATATTTTTTAGAAAAAAAAATTGAGAGAAATTGATAGATATTGAGAGAATTGTTGTGAAAAATGAAAGTTTTGAAGTGATATTTATAGAAAAAAATTTGGATTAATTTTTTTAAGAAATATCCATTTTTAGCCATTGGCCAACTGCTAGTTTTGTAAATAATAACTTTTTTTAAAAAATTTGGGCCAGTCTGATCCGATTATTTTTGGTCTATTTTCTTGGGTGGGCCGACCTAGTTGACACCCTTAGCACAAACCAGTAGTGCTAACATATCGTAAATGACATTACTGACTCAATGACACAGTTAAAATTTCGGTACGAGGTCATTTCAGAGAAATGTTGACCAAGTCAACCCGTAGAACCGAAATGCCAAAAATCTACCAAATAGCCCGAATGAACCCTGACACCTCGACAAGAAAATGAATTCAGTAGCTAACCCACACTCGACATTCCAGAGCTAATGATGCAGTTGGAGTTTTGATCCAATACTCTGATCATCTAAAGTTGACAAAGTTAAACATTCAACTATCGTCTAACTGTTATCTCGTCAAATAAGATAAAATTACACCGAAATCTCCTAGACCCGAACCAAAGGTCCACCCATACCAAAATCTATGTTATAGAGCTAATGAAACTGTGGTAATTAGATTTTGAGCTTATCATGAAGAAATGTTGACTAAGGTCAATGATTACCTAAGTTTAGGCTCTAAAATAGGGAAAATGAGATCACTCTTAATCAAACATCAAGAAACTAAACTAGCTCTTCTAGCAGGTCATAGATGACACGGGAAGCTACGGAATGTAACGCCCTCATGGTCATTTATGTTATATACGCAATATTTTTCATTCTAAAGAATTTTAGTAGTTACCCTAAGTTATTTATGACTTGCTGAGATCGATAGTTCGGATTCCTTGAGACTCGGTTGAGAAATATCTCAATTTGCCTGTTTTAGAGCTTAAAGCTAAGTACTCATTGACCAAAGTCAACTTTTCTTTAAGACGAGCTCGAAATTAAATCCTGATAGTTCTATTAGCTTTAGAATGCCAAATAAAGTCGAGATTGATCTTAAGCTTGCGTTTTGGAGTTTTCATTGGTAATTTATGCCCATTTATGGAATTTAGTTGTGTTTAAAGCCTAAAATAGAGCTTGGGGTGATGTTTTAATGTTCGGAGTGTCGTATTGGAATTTTGATGCTTTCATTAGCTCTGCAATGGTGAATTAGTCTAGTAAGAGTGTTGGTGTTTCTGCTGGTTTGCCTGGGAAATTTTGAGTACCTTGGTAAAGTAGTGTATTTTTTTGCTATTTTCTGGTTAAAGGGTCATTTTTCTTAAACCACCTCGGATGGTTGTTTTGATGATTCCATTGGATATGAAATGTTATTTTCATGTTGTTTACATATTTAGTTTATTGAAATTATACTCGAAAAATAATTCTAGATCCATCGGAGTTCTTGAGTTGAGCTAGTGTAATATTGTAGGCACAGACCGTCCTTGCAGAGGGGGGGTCACACCTGCGAAGGTCGCCCCTGCGAGGGTGGTGTCACGCTAGTAGGCTTTTTCCAAGCAACCAAGCTCCTCCCCTACGCCCTTCGCCCCTTCGTACTTTTCCTTCCCCAGTGAGGTCACACCAGCGACCCTTGAAGGCACCCCAACGAGATTAACAGTGCCTTTAAATAGCTGTAACCCCTTCAGTCATTCCATTTGGAAAACCAAAATATCAATCTTTCTCCTAATTTTTAAGGCAGATTCAATGTTGAAGATAAAGTTCCCAAAAGGTTCCTTGCATCGTCCCTACTTTCGGTAAGTTCTTCTTCGTCTTTAATTCGTCAATTTTTGGGTTTCTCCATTAATGACCCCCAATTGATGAAGTTGATAAAACTATGCCATAATCAAAATATTACTGAGCAATTTTTCATTCTCCTAGTAGTTGTTGCTTCTAGTATCATTAATACACCAAAATTTCAACGTTTAATCCATTAAAATTGCATCTTTGACCCATTTGTGGCCAAATCTATTCAGACTGTTTTAGAGCCCTTCCTGCACTTGAATTGTGGTTAATTTTGGAGCACGGATTTCAAAAAATTTTAAGAACCCTGTAGCAAAGTTTATTTTTAGTTTCGGCGAGCGGGCGCCGCAGGCCCATTTTATCCTAGTCCAAAACTTAGCATAAGTCATATTGTTAGATGCGTATTAACATATAGAATACTTCAACCAAGTTTCATATTATTTTTAGCTCGTTTGATATCAATCAGAGTAATATTCGTGAATTTGCAGCGCTTTATCTTCGGCATTAGCTTTTCTATTTGATCTTCATGTATTTTTGGAGATACATTTGTATTAAACACATAGATATCTTGTTCTATGCTTAGTGGTTCATATGAAAATGTTATCGGGATTTGGGCATTTATTTTGACTCTTATTACTTCCACTTTATTCACTTATATATTACAATATTAAACTTGTGCCTTTTGCATTTGATATAGTAGTCCTTCGCTTTAGCTTTTGACTACTGGGTTGGTTCTCCTACTGGTGGTATTGTAGGTGTGATCATGATATGTGAAGTCGGGTCTTAACAAATTGGTATTAGAGCCTAGGTTCGTCGATGTTGGTGTTAGTGTACAAAACTAATGTCTAGTAGAGTCCTGCATATCGGCGCAGAGACGTCCGTTTCTTATCTTCGGGAGGATATAGTGACATTTAGGAAAATTAACTCTTTCTTTTGAATCCTGTATCATGTGTTCATCCTTGATGGATTCTTGAAAATTCTCTCTCATTGTCATCACTCTTTCGCAGATGCCTTGTACATATTCTTCAGCATCTAGGAAGATAGATAAAGCACCTGCAGAAGTGCTGCTCCAGCTATTACTTTTGAGTTCCACCAGTGCCTACATCACCTGTTGTAGCACCAGCTGCAGTGCCTATAGCAGCACTTATTGTAGCACCTGTTGCAGAGCCTTCTCCTGATATTCGTAGCATATTATGGCAGCTGCTCAATGTTTACGGTTGTCCTCCTACTGAGGGAACATAGCTAGTGGTCCTAGTAACCCAGCCTACAACTGCAATCCCTACAGTGTAGCCAGTTCCATAGGTTGTTTCAGCAAGCACTTGTTCAGGTTAAACCTATGCCAACTGTTGCTCCTTCTTCTAAACAATAGCAGCTATGACAGATTTAGAGAAAAAACTCCTGACAAGATTCCTGAGGTTGGATCCCCCTTATTTCACTGGAGTTCCAGGGGAGGATGCCGATGAGTTCATCATTGAGTGTGAAGAGAGACTGACTAACATGGGTATATTTTAGACCTATGGGGTAGCCTTTACCACATATTAGATGCGTGGTGCGGCTAAATAGTGGTGGAGAGCGTTCATGGTTTGTAGACCTGTAGGTTCATCTCAACAGACTTGGGCTTAGTTTTATGAGGTGTTCATGAAGAAGTTTGTATTAAGGGCTGAGTGAGAGCGCCTGTGAGAGGAGTTTAGAAAAATTGAGGAGGGTTCTATGTTTTTTGTTGAGTATGAGGATAGGTTTCATTAGCTTTCAGTATATGGGGTTGAGTTTATGCCTACGGAGGCGGAGAGAATCTGTCGATTCACTTATGGATTAAGGGATAGGCTCCACGAGGCAGTAACTATTGGTTTCTGGATGTCGTCTATTTTAGGCAGTGGTTGATCAGCAAACTCGATGGAAGCCCTCTATCGTGAGTCGCATCATCGCAACGAGAAGAGGCACAACAACAGAGAGGTTATAGTGGGTATCGTTCTAGGGGTTGCGGTTAGTTTCATTAGGAACAGGTCCAGTCTAGCAGGCTTGTACAGATGTCATTGTAGGTTTCATCTTCATCTCATGCCAGTATTCTCGAAGGGCTGGATCATCACATCAGGGCAGTCAGATGGGTTATGGAAAAGGATCCCGACAGAGTGGGCCATTTGGGCCATGTTATGAGTGTGGCCTTGTGGGCTATTATGCTAGAAATTATTCGCAGAGGGGAATTATTCATCCTTTCCTTTATTCTGCACAACCATTAAGATCAGTTCCTCCACCGACTAAAGGTGGGGAACAATATGGTTTTAGAGGTGGTGGCCAGCATAGTAGAGATGGTGGTCGCCATAGAAGTGACCACCAGTTATATGCTATTCCTGTATGACCTGAGGCTGTGGCCTCAGATACTGTGATTACAAGTCTAATTTCTATATGTTCCATACCAGCTTTAATATTATTTGACCTTTGGTCACTTGTTCATATTTGTCGTCCTATTTTGCACCCAGTTTGGGGTTGCCCAGTGATGTACATTCTTGTAATAACCCATTCTGTCATTTCCTTGATTTACATCTTTTCCTATTCTTAGAGCTATTTGGTAGTTGTCCTAAGTCGTTTATGACTTGCTGGGACCGTTAGCTCGGTACCCTGGAGACTCATTTGCTCGTTATCTCAGTTTCCCTAGTTTGAAGTTTCAATTTTAAAACAGTGGAACTCGAGATTTAAATTTTAGTAAACACGCTTTTAATCAAATTCTAACAGTTCCGTTAGCTTTGGAATGCTGAGTTTGGTCTAGGTGGATCTTAAGTTCGTGTCCAGGGCTTTTCATTTTGAGTTTGGGTTGCTTTGTGGAAATTTAGCTCTACCAAAGCTCATTTTTGAGACTGGGTGGTCTTTTGATGATCGGAGCATCAAATCAAGATTCCAACAATTCCATCAGCTCTGCATTGTCAATTTTGGGCTAGTTGAGTCATTGGTTTGCTTTTTGGGGTTTCTGGGCTTGTTTTGAGTAGGTTTGTGGAAAGTCCCTAGTTTGACTCTTTTTGATCCTTTTGATTTTGGGTTTCTTCACTTAAATTGCCTCAGTTGGTTGTTTTGTCAATTCCATTTAGTCCATAGTGTGTTTTCTACCCAAAATGCACTTTTGGTATTCTTGAATTGGGCTCGGGATGCTTGTTTTAGGCCCATCAGAGTTTTTCTAGTATCATTGAGTTACTGCAGGTCATAGATCGCCTCTGTGCCCAGGGGGCCGCCCTAGCGAGGTCGACCCACGCCCAAGGAGCCTCCCTGGTAAGGTCTCCCCTATGCCTACCAGCCTTGCAGGGTCGCCCCAGCGTCTAGAATGCTGCCCCATGTCTATAAATATGGGTTTTCGCTTCATTTTCCAGCATTTCTCATTTTTGTTTCCTTGCCTTGGGCTGAGTTTTAGGATCTGGGTTTGGGGGTTTCAAGCCTAGGGGAGTTGCTGGGAGTTACGTGTGCGATTTTGGGAGTTCTCGATGCTGGGTTTTTCGGTTTTTTCTCATTATTTTTGCTTTTCTTTAGTTATATAAAATATTTTTAATTTCATTACTTTAAACCTATTTTTATCCTTTAATTTGTTATCACCTTAATATCAAATTTGGACCATGAATCCCCTGAGCTGAGGGCTTTTTGCTAGTATACTTCGTTTAATTTATGAGGCCCATTTTTTAACCTGGGTTGCTAATTGCAATATGGGTCTCATTTATTCATATTTTGATCCATGGATTCGTAATTTTTAATTTTGGGTGATATCGACTGTGGTGGAACTTTAGGTTCATAGTGCGCACACTTTAATGATTTTCACTGGCATCCAGGTAGGCTAGGTTTATTTATGTGCATTGTAGACTGGGTTATTATTTGGGCTTGTGACATGTCTAGCAGTGTGGGCTGGGTTGTTTGGTTGATCGTTATATTATTATTGATATCCTTGTTTGATTCCGGGGGCCCGTGAGAGGTCGTAGAAGGTGAAGGGTTGCATACCCAGGTCGTGGCCCCATCGTGTAGAGGCCACAGACCCTAGGAGCTATTTTAGTTGTGGCATGGCGGTTGTGGTGAGATGAGTTCTTATTGGTGTCCTTTGACCGATTCTAGACTCCAGTTACTTTTGATTTTTATTATTATTTGTATTATAGTTGTTATTTTGTGTTGAGACTCCTATATATTACTAATTGGCTAGTTATTAGATTTATGGGGGCAAGGGCCCAGTTACTGGTACTGATAGAGGGTGAGGCCCTGATTACTAGCACTAACAAAGGGTGCGATTCCTAGATTGGTATTGTAAGGGCGAGGCCCTAATTATTGGCACTGATAGGGTTTGTGTGTTCGAGATTTTTATTGTGAGGGAGAGGCCTTATTTACTGGATAAGGTGTGTGTGTTCGAGATTAGTATTGTGAGGGTGAGGTCCTGGTTACTTGCACTGATAGGGGGCGAGGCCCTGGGTTTTTGGCACTGATAGGACGAGGCCCTAGTTATTGGTAATGAGGATACTGCTCCACTTTGCTTACCTACGTTTTTATGTATTTTCCTTAATACGGTGTGTGCTCACCGGGCTTAAGAGGGGAGTCAGGATGGTTTTTACTATGTTGTTTGTGCTTACTGACGGGATGGGGTGCCAGGTAGGTTTTGTTTGTTTACTTTCTATTCCTTACTTAGCTGTATGCTTCTATTTGATCTTTACTCGTGGTACATCCGTATATGGCATTATGATTAGCGGGGGACGGGGGGAGGGTTTGGCTGAGCTGGAGTACAAGTATGTTCCTTTACTTCGTCTTTTGGTTCTTGGGTACTGGTAGCTGTGGTCTATGTTCACCATGTTTAGCTTGGTAGATTTGTACTTGCACTGCTGGTATCTTACCTTTTTGCTTATCTTTTAGTCTTATCGTTCTTTACTTTTATTAACCTATTTTACTTCCTTTCCATTACTTACATTATATTGTAGCCCAGTCGGCTGATGATGTTTACTAGGTATCTTGTTTAGTACTCATGCTGCACTTCTGTACCTTTTTCTATGGTGCAGATACCGACAGGGGTTACTGGAGATGTCATGATTGTTACGAGTAGATTTTGATGATTGTTGAGATTACAATGAGCTTTTTCATCTGAGTAGATCGTGGTTTTCTTAACTTTGGCTTGCTTTATTCGGTCTACAACAGGCCGTGTTGTATTATCTTTTGTAGGAGTTACTTTATATTTTGTATCTTTTGGATATCTTGTATAGTAATACCATATGCAGTTGACACCAGGTATTGGGATTTAGGTTTTATGTGTATTCCTTCTTCTGTTCTTTTTATGTTTTGCTTATGACTTTTCCCATTTTATTGGATGTTATAACCCATTGCGTGTAGCTTCGGCTATAGGGTTAGCCTTGTCTACACGAGGGTTGTAGACTCCATCATGACCTGGATTTTTTGGTCGTGACATGCCTATATCTATGTGTGTTTCTACCCTTGTAAGAGATTCTTCAGTAGTGGCTCAGGTGATCCGATCGTGTATGATTTCAGTTAGTGGGCTAGACACTTGGACTGTCTTAACGCTGTTAGACATGGTTGACTTTGATATTATTTTGGGTATGGATTGATTGTCCCCTGACCATGCAGTTTTGGATTGTTATACCAAGGCCATTACGTTAGCAGTACTCGGTTCATCCCCGATTGTGTGACAGGGTTCTAGTAGCTGTTTACTGGCAAGCTTTATTTCTTGACTTCAGGCTAGGAGGTTAGTAGGGAGAGGGTGTTTGGCATACTTAGCCTATGTTTGTAATATTCAAACCTACACTCCTACTACTGAGTCTGTTCCTATTGTTTCAGAGTTCCTTGATGTATTCCTGACCGGTCTACCAGGCCTACCACCAGAGCGGGATATTGATTTTTCTATTCACTTAGAGCCGAGAACTAAGCCCATTTATATTGCTCTATATCATATGGGTCCTACTGAGTTGAGAGAGCTAAAGGTTCAACTCCAGATCTATTAGATAAAGGCTTTGTTTGTTCTATTGCTCCAACAACTTTTATGGACTCTATGCATAGGGTGCTTAAGCCCTATCTGGACTCGTTCGTGATAGTATTAATCAATGACATCTTGGTGTATTTGCGAAGTAAGTCCAATCATGAGTAACACTTGAGGTTAATTCTCCAAACACTAAGAAAACACAGGCTTTATGCCAAGTTCTCAAGGTGTGAGTTTTGGTTTTTGTTGCATTTTTGGGGCATATTGTGTCCAAGGATGGAATTAAAGTTGATCTAGAAAAGATTCAGGCGGTAAGTGATTGGACAAGATCTACATTTGTTTTAGAGATTCAGAGCTTTATAGGGTTGGCTGGATATTATTGGCGCTTTGTTAAAGGGTTCACATGGATTGCAGCTTCTTTTACTAAGTTGACCTGGAAGGATATTTCCTTTAAGTGGTATGAATATTATGAATTGAGTTTTTCGAAGCTCTGTTGAACTCAACGCCAGTTTTGACCTTGCTAGTGGAGGTTCAAGGATTCTCCGTGTATTGTGATGCTTTTGGTGTTGATTTTGGGTTATGTTCTGATGCAGCAGGGTCGAGTCATTGCATATGCTTCAAGGCAACCGAAGGTTCATGAGCATAACTACCTTACTCATGACTTAGAGTTGGCTGCAGTGGTGTTTGCGCTTATGATTTGGAGGCATTATTTGTATGGTTTTAGTGTGAGATCTTTACTGACTGTCACAACCTTTAGTACATTATAGGTCAGAGGGAGTTAAATTCCAGACAACGAAGGTGGATTGAGCTACAAAAAGACTATGACATACTATGACATTTTCATTCTTTATCACCCAGGGAAGACAAACATTGTGGGGGATGCCTTGAGCCGGAAGGCAATCAGTATGGGTAGCCTGGCAACCTTCTTTGTTTCTGAGAGGCCATTGGTGGTGGAGGTTCAATCGTTGAGTAATAGTTTGGTTAGGCTTAATCTATCAGACCCCATGTGAGTGTTAGATTTTGTTGAGGCCAGATCTTCTTTGTTAGATCAGATTCAACAGCGGCAACTCGAGGATGAAAGTGTAGTTGCTCTTCGTGATCAGGTATTAGCCATAGAAGCCAACAGGGCTTCTATTGATTCAATTAGTACACTTCAGTATAATGGTTGCATTTGTGTACCTCAGGTTAGTGACTTGGTACAGTTGATCTTGCATGAGGCTCACAGTTCCAAGTATTCTATTCATCCTGGTGCAGCCAAGATGTACCGAGATCTATGACTTATGTATTGGTGGAGTGGAATGAAGAGGGATATTGCTGAGTATGTTTATAAGTGTTTAAACCATTAGTAGGTTAAATATGAGCATCGGCAACCTGGTGGTTTGATGCAGAGACTCCCTATTTCGGCTTGAAAGTGGGAACGGGCGACTATGGACTTTGTTTTTGGGTTGCCGCAAACTAGTAGAGG
>JBDJHY010202562.1:0-11585 GCA_039654485.1 Withania somnifera | reverse complement strand
AGAATCTTTTTTATATGTGTTTACAAAATCTCGATAAAGTCTTGGCATGATATGAAGAAACGCATATGGTGTTGAACTGGGAAACATGTCACTTACTGATGAAAGAAGGCCTTTTTCTTGGGCACAAGGTTTCCAAGGTGGGTTTAGATGTTTACAAGGCCAAGACTAATGTGATTTCAGAGTTACCATACCCCTTCACAGTGGAGGGCTGAGGAGTTTTCTAGGGCATGCCGGGTTTTATAGGAGATTCATCCCTAATTTACCTAAGATCTCTTGACCTTTGTGTAGACTACTTGAAAAGGATGAAAAGTTCAAATTCTTTGCTAAATGTTTGAAATCCTTTAACCACTTGGAGAAGACTTTGATGGAGGCTCCTATTCTTATTTCTCTCGACTGGGAGTTGCCTTTTGAATTGATGTGCAATGCCAGTGATACTACCGTGGGTGTAGTATTGAGACAGAGAAAGGATAAAATCCTCCAATCTATATATTATTCTAACAAAGATTTGAAGTTGTGAAGGTGAACTACACTGTCACTGAAAAGGAGATGCTAGCATTGGTTTATACATTTGATAAATTTATAGCCTACCTAGTAGGAACTAAAGTAATCGTGTATACTGGTCATGTGGAAATCTGATATTTGTTGATGCTAAACCTTGGTTGATTAGGTGGATCCTTTTGCTGCAAGAATTTGATCTTGAGATTCGCGATCGTAGAGGTTATGAAAATCAAGTGGTTGATCACCTGTCCCGATTGGAAAATTATGAGCATATTGAAGAGCAGATGCAAATTCGAGAAAATTTTTTGGACGAATAGCTGATGTACTTATCAATACAATATTTTTCCATAGGATACTGATATAGTCAATGTATTGGTAAGTGGAGTTTTTCCACCCCGAGACACAAGTCAACACAAGAAGTGACTTAGCCACGACTGTAGGTTTTATTTCTGGGATAAGCCACTCTTATATAAGAAAGGCCCAGATCAGCTCATCAGGAGGTCTGTGCCAGAGTGTTAGGTGCACAAGATTCTTACCAAATTCCATGTCTCACTCTATGGGGGGCATTATGGAGGGGAACACACTACACACAAAGTACTATAGTCGGGTTTCTTATGACCGTCATTGTTTAATGATGCTAATGAGTTTGTAAAGAGGTGCGGTCAAAGCCACAGGATGGGGTCCATCTCTAAACGTCATGAGATGTCATTGAATAACATATTTAAAATTGAGATATTCGACATTTGGAGAATTGGCTTTATGGGGACCTTTCCTCTATCAAACGGGAAAAAGTACATTCTTGTAGCGATTGACTACATATCAAACTGGGTGGAAGCAGCTGCCCTACCCATGAATGACGCGAGAGTGGTACTCAAGTTAGTGAGGAAATAGATCTTCACAATATTTGGCACTTCACGAGTGATTAGTGATAGTGGATTGCACTTCAGGAATGCATTTTTTAAGGGCTTACTAAGAAAGTATAGTGTGACACACAAGGTAGCCACTGCCTATCACCCCTAAAATAGTAGGCAAGTGTAGGTATCGAATAGATCAAGTAGATCCTCTAAATGACAGTTAATAGGAATTGGAAGGATTGTCCTGACAAGCTCGATGATACCCTGTAGGCATATAGAACTACATATAAAACTCCTACTGGTACTTCACTGTATCGATTGATCTTTGGAAAAGCCTTTCACCTACCGGTCAAATTAGAGCATCACACATACTAGCCTATCAAGAGGATAAACATAGACTTCAAGGCAGCCAACGAAAAAAGAATGTCACAGCTACTCGAGCTTCAATAGTTCAGGCTCAGTGCTTACAAAAATGCAAAACTCTATAAGGGGAAAACTAAAAAATAACATGATAAGAAGTTAGTCAAACGATCCTTTGATCTAGGACAAAAAGTGCTACTTTTCAATTCACAATTGTGACTGTTCCCAGGAAAATTGTGCTCGTTCCCAGGAAAATTGTGCTCTAAGTGGATGAGGCAGTTTAAAGTTCAGAGCATTACAAATCATGGATGGGTTGAGCTTCAAGACTACAAGTCCAATCAAACTTTTTTGGTTAATGGCCGATGAGTCAAGCACTATTAGCCCAATGTAGATCGTGATGTAACATCCATCGATATGGTGAATGCATGAAATTATGTGGGTCATTCCATGACATAAAATAAGGCCCTACGTGGGAGGCAATGCGTGATTTGTAAGTATTTTTGCTTTGTTTATGTATTTTTAATCATTTTTCTGATGTTTGTTAGGTATATGAAGATATACAAGCTTAAAGGTACCTTTAGGATGGAATTAGGCTTAAAAAAACCAAGTATGTATCAATCATGATAGCAATCATATCATCATACACATCATGATTATCCACTTGAATACTAGTGTTCCACCATGATGGGTATCATGTTATGATTTTTATTGTGGTGAGACTCTAGATAGTTAGAATTCCATCACGATAAGCATCACGACGTAATGCATATCGTGATGAGACTCTGGAATGTTGTCTTGACCATCACAATAGGCATCACGACGTGATTCATATCGTGATGAGACACTGTTTAACATAATACTCAATCAAGATACGAATTACATTGTGATGGAGTGATTTGGGTTAAAAATTATTTTAAAACTCGACGGATCGACCTGACACAAGGACTTCCAACCCTCATTCCCACAACACTTTACATAATTCATTCACTATTGGTTTTGTCTCTCAAAATATTCTAAGTGTTTCCTCTACTTCTCTTTTCCACTTTCATTTATTCTTAAGATCAAGAACATAAAGTAAGATATTCACTTTTTCTCTTTATTTCTTTTGGTTTCTAATGATGGAGCATCTGCTTATAGGCAGTCTTGAATATAGTTGTGTATTTAATTTTGCTAATTGGTGACTTTTTCTTGTTGTGCTATACACGTTGTTAAAATAAAATCTTGTGTATGTATTGTGCAACTTGGGTTTGACATGATGGTATGGAGGGGTTGGTGGTGTGTGAAACGTGTTGACATTAGGGAATCACCTTTAATGAATTTATTATTAGGTATGACATTGAACAAATCATGAGTTTTGCATATCTATTATGCAGATAGTTTTGTAATTTAGTTTATTTCAGTTTTTTATGTATTTGGTACCTTTGTCATACGCCTAGCATAACTTCCACATTATTGATATTGAATTGGGTGAAGTAGTGAATAGTGATACATTGCAACTTCATAACACATATTTGAAAGCAAGTTTGAGTAACTTGCAGTTATATGACTAATACAATTTGTGTTTTAGCTGCACTTTAAATTATGTTGATATGTGTATGGGCTAAGTGTCGGGTGATGTCCACTGTCCCACCATTTTATATCATATAACATATGTGTTATTGATGAATGTGTGAGTTTATTTTATGGTGAAGCAATCACTTAATTGGAAGATGTAGTTAAGTCCATAGGATGTGTACATACTTACACACTTGGTTTTTAATTGTATTAGTTAGGGGAAGTGTGACGTACCATAGATATTTTGACTGTCAAGTGTGTGAGGTTGTCGAGTTTAAGTGTGGTGTGGTACCCTGACAAATTCTTTTTGTCTTATGTATTCCTACGACTATATTAATAAATATTTTTATTTACTGGAATATGCCTCCCAAATCCACCAAACTAGTTCACCCTAAGAAAATTGCAATGGTTAGATCCAGTTCTTCTTGAGTAAGCTCCAAAAGAGCCCATACTTGTTCTGCAAAGGAGCCACCTCACTTGCAACCTTCAAAGGTGAAACGATGCAAGTTTGGCATTGCAGCTGTAGCGAATTCAAGAAAGACTTGGTACCGATAGAACTCTATATCCCGATACCTTCCTGTTGAGCGCATTGACAAGACTAGTTTTGCTATGGAGCTACCATTGATTTTCACCAGGTTTCATCATATTGTCTTGGATTTCACCTTTGAGGATCAAGGTGAGTCTAACATCGACATCTTCTAGGAATTCTATGAAAATTTGAACCCCAGGGATACTGATGACGTAAAGGTGCGAGGGCGCATTTTTTGGGTCACGACGGCCTTTGTAAATAATATTTTGAACACAAATGACGAGGCAGACATGACACCATTGAGAGAATTAAGGAGAAACCCTCTTTACCAGCAGTTTCTCCACACCCTGTGTGGTGTGACTTCACAAGCTCGATGGATTTGGGATTCTCAAGAGAATCACTCAACCCTTTCCTTCTCTCACTTTAACAAGGAAGCCCGTTGTTGGTTGAAAATTGTCAATCATTGTTTGATGTCGATTAACAACTACAACATTGTGATTCTTAGCAGAGTATGCCTGGTCTATGCACTTATGAAAGGCATGGAAATTAATATAAGTAGGGTAATTTGAGCTTACATGACAAAGGCCAGATACAATCGGTGATGGAGATATAGCTTCGGGGGGTATGATAACTCGATTTCTTTGTGGATATAAGCTTGAAGATGTTATAGAAAATACCATACATCCTTCGATAGCTAAATTTGTGGACATGACTAAAAGTAAAGTTGCAACTAAGGGTGGCCATGGAAAGAAATTGATGCAGCACGAGCGGAATATCATGTACAAAAGCTATTTTGGTTTCATGTACCGAACCAAAATTCTAAAGGTTGTGAATCGGTGGGAGGCCTAAAACGTATGAAGAGATAAATTTCGTGCACTTGTAATACCCGCTAAATGATCATGCCCGCACAATGTACAGGATTGGGCCTGCTTTTGTAGATCCCATCAAGGATGATGTCCCCACTAAATATAAATACGTATAGGGGAATTCTGATGATGAGGAGGAGAGTGATGCTGTGGGAGATGGACGACTAACCAGGGAGGACATGGACGACTGACCAGGGAGTTTTAAGTCCTTATCATTATTACATTTTGTGCACCGGGATAATGCTTGATTATTTAGTATGGGGTAGGACTGTAAATGTCCTTGTTATGATTAATGGGGTGTGCTAATGGTATGAATTAAGTTGTATTAAGTATGGGGTGGGACTATAAATATCCTTGTTATGATTAATACGGTGTGCTAATGGTATGACTTAAGTTGTTTAGATTCAACTTTTTATAATGTTGTACTTTTGTTCTTTTTGTTTGTTATGCACTTTTATTTTTTCTTTTTGTTGTTTATGTATTTTTAGTTTCAGGTTTAAGTAATTTTAATTTCTTAATTTGTGTATTTTAATTTTTTTACTTTAATTAGTTTAATTTTGTATGTTAATTTTTCAAATTTATTTTACTTTTGGGCTTTCTTAGTTTTTCGTGCCAACTAATTTCCAAGGATAGTCCCCTTGATTCGGAATATGTTGTTATTTTTTTATTTTATTTTCTTTTTAGTCATAAAATAAAGAACTCTTCCCGACGATGGATGGATGACAACTGTCTTATAGGAAATCCGTCATTGATATGAATAGAATAGGTGGAATTGCAACACTTAATTCATTAGATAGTGTCCCTAACTTTTGGAAAATAAATAGCTTCGAACTAAAATTAAGCACAATGAGTAGGTTACCTGGTAAGATATACACATAATATAACTCTTAACACTAAACAGTAATATCGCTTAAAATGAAATATCATTCAATTTGTGCTTATTTGGGACTCAACTTTTGTGTAATGCTAGTCGATATGATGTGCCTAATGAGGTGAGATTCTTGAATTCCATGTCAGGTATCTTAGTCTAGAACTTTCCCTGCATGTTATCTAGGCAAAATAAAAAGTATTTCTTTGACTAGAAAATGATATAGGCCCTTGTTGATATGTTTTCCAAAATTTTAGCTTATTCAGATATAGTATCAATAGTCATCCCTTTGAGCCTATTGCCTATTCTTTGGTAGCCGTGACTTTTCCTTTTTCCTATTTATTGAGTCCCTATTTTTACACCCTACTTCCTTTAGCACTGGTACAGAAACCGTAGTTGGAGTGAAAATGTTAATGGAGGAAAAAATAGAAAAGAAAGGGGTACCAATAAGTGTAATATATGCAAAGACCCTCTTAGGTAGAGCACCTACATACTAATAAAATAATACTTACAAAAAACAAGTGATAAGAAAAATAAAGAAAAAGATAAAGTGCTCAAAATAATGAAAGTGAGAAAGGTATTCTTACAAAAGGGTGAGTTGGTTAGTAAGAAAAAGATTTGAAAAAGGTTAAAAAAAGTGAAGCAAAGGATTAAGGGTTGTTCGAAGTTAAAAACGTGGAGTGCTTAGGGAAGTTTAAGTCACATTTATGAAGTTTTCCTACACATCCCTTAGCCTACATTACAACCCATTAAAGTCCTATTTGATTCTAATCAATGCATGCTTAATTAGGGGAGATTTACATAATGGGAAAGCATATGGTACATCGTGCATGCATGTGAATTCCTTGTGAGTGTGAAAGATGGGCTTAATTTCTAGAAATTCCTTAAATTGATAGTCAATTCTATGGATTAACATGAGTGTGGACTATTCTTTCTTGTGAGGGCACATTTGGGGAGTCATGGTATATATATTTGATTTGTTCATTTAAGTGTCAAGTTGGCCTACAAATACAAACTGTATTAAGTAACTTGTTAGTGTATATTCTTTGCATATTTCAGGTATAATTGGAGCCTTGAGGAAAATAGATCAAGCGGCAGTTGAAGCGGGAATGAGCTGAGAGAAAATACAGAAATATTGGCCCTATCACGATAGGGATCACGACGTGATGGCTGACCCATCACGATTGGGATCACATCGTGATCCTCTGTTTATCTGGGCAGCAATTGTTCTCAACTTGCTAGATTAGTTTGGGTAAAATCAATCTTTTCTCTTGGGCATGTATATAAGCTTTACGATGACATTTTGGAAAGGAAGGGGGAAGCAGTTAGGATAGAAAACATCAAGTAGAGGAGATATTCAAGCATTATAAGGTTACATCTATTTTCAATTTTTGTACGTAAAATGTTACTAATATTATTTTCTGAATTGAACATGATTTTTTCTTGGCTAAAAACCCTTGTTCTAGGGTTATGGCTAGCACATGTTGTATTGTATTGGTTTTATATAAACTAGTAATTATTTCTCATTATTGATTATTCTAACCCTTCGGAATTAATATGTTCTAATTTCTTGGCCACTATTATAATAACTATATGGCTCTAAAGTGCACTAATCTGGTAATCTTATGAGTGGAATGGAAGTGTAAGGAGTGAGATTATATTTATTGAATCTAACATAAGAATAACGAACATGACTTGGAATTAATACATGATTGTGTACTTAGTGTCTCACTTGGTTAAATAAGGAAGATAACGATAATACTTGTATGTAAATCACGACAATACAAGTCGATCAAAGTAGTTGTGGGGATTATATAAATAGTGATTAGAGTACTATCAATCCCTAAGTCATAATTTCAACCCCATAATCAAGAATTAGAGAAATAATGATGTTTATGAAAAACAAAAATTATATACGAATGTAACCAATGCCATAGCCCAGGAACGTTTACGTATATCGATAATACTTGGTTGTTTCTTCCCAAGTATCATTTACATATCTATAGTTAATTTTAGAATAATATATAAATCAATTTCTTCTGTTGTTACTTTCAATTGAATATATATTGAATTTCATATGAGAATCATTTATGAAGCTAATTCACAATTCCAAGTCCTTGTGGGTTCGATAGTCAGCTCGAAAGAGACACTATATTACTTGTAAGACCATGTACACTTGCATGTGTGCTTGGAAGCCAACAACCCCCAACTCAGAAACTTTCTTGCCCTTCTAAGTGATTTGCTGCAATGTTTCTTTATTGCTCGCGTAAAACTTACAAACTAATGTTGGATAGTATTGTCTAGGTGGTTTGTTCTTCCATTCAAGCTGGTACTCTTTAAAAACTCTCTCAATTTTTGGATAGTCAGGTAAGTGGTATATAACTCTCTGTAATTCTTTAATAATGCTCTGTCGAAACTGGCCTTTAGCATTTGTGAAAAACCCTTAAACAAAAATTTTATCTATTCCAGTCACGGGCCCTCGAGACTCATCTTGAAACTTCGAATTTTTCCTCTTTATAACTTAATATATGTCTCCCTATAGGTGAGAATGGGGAGTTTTGACTGGTGTAGGGTTGCACTCACTGCTTCTAGCCTTGGATAAACTCCGAGACACATCTATGGACACCTTATTAGACGAGGAGGTCGATACCTGAGCAGGTTTGGATGGTGTGTGGGCTTGGCGAGACTGGCAGCGGGTCACCCATTGTTTAGGGATGGAATACTTATCTCTTAGTCCCTTGGTGATACTACCGCATTGGTATCCATCTCCGTATTGTGATAATTTAGGAGCCATAGGTACCTAGATAATAGTCGAATATCAGAAAGCGTATCGGGGAAACAAATACATGTAATTTAAATAGAGTCATATGGGAGGACTGGGCAATCCATCTTGGGATAGACGATTCGCCTGGTCAACAGTATATTTTTGATGGTGAAATAGATGGAATGTCTTACATAAGATGATTCTCCTATTTTCGCATATGGATTTTTGTACAAGGAAACCATCATCAACAATGTGATTGTGAAAAGGCGGTATGGTTAGGAGATTCTTCTCCCAGGAGGCAATTCGCCTACCTATCCTCCTGGATGTGCACCAACTGCATAACACTCAAAATTCCACCAATACTTGTTTTATTAACTAAAATTCATCTAATCATCATGCCTAGGAAGCATATTCAGGTATACAGTTTATAAAATAATTCAAAACTATTCCCACACAGTACTTCAAATAATACACAATGCCCAAGGTATTATCACAATAAGTTGGTGGGTCAATGAAGAGTCGCCCTCATACACTCAAGAATAGATAATAAATAGGATTCTAGATATTACAACTATAATCTTACCAGTGCAAATTTTGATAAGCAATTTGAAAGTGTAACCCCTAGGCTTTAACAGCTGAGTTGCATTCTTATCTTTAGTGCAAAACAAGGTACCAAGGGCAAGCCAATTTATATCATGAAATTGTTAATGGAAGAAGAGGGCAATGATGATGGGTTACTGGGAGGAGATCATGTGTTGTATTAGAGGTTGGCCATTTGAAGTGAGAGGGAAAATAATAGGTCAGGGGCTTTATACCCCTTTTTGCTAGATTGGGTCGGGTCAGGTTCCTTTCTTAAAAGGCCCAACCCAATTCATTAAAAAATGGTCGCAGACGACTGATTAGACAGATCATCTGTAATAAGATGGTTTGTACAAATGATCGGCTGGACACCCTTTATACAGTGGTGTCCCAGAAAAACGATGGTGATGGGAAATTCATCTAGATCAAGAAACTTACCCCGTGCTCTATCTGTCCGGCATGGTTCGCTGTCAACTCTGTCTTCTTATCAATTAACACCCTTTTCATTTACTATTATAGAAAACACTCTTCAAATATTAAATAACTAACTAGCAATTTAATAAAAACAAAATCAACGGAAAATAATGAGGGATATAAGTTTGGGTTGCCTCCCAATAGTTTTTTATTTAAAGTCATGACACGACGTTTATCTCTAAGTCCTCAGACTTAATTGTTGTTGGGAATCTGCAAAGTATCTCTAGGAAGTGTTCCAACCCTTCACTGGTTTAGCAATGCAGATAGCTACCCCATCTGAAATTCCAGGTGCCTAATCGAGGCCGAGTGAGAGCTAACCCTCTGTTCGATATTTGAAACCTTGGTGTTAATATATTAAAGGCTCTCTTCATAGGCCTCTACTTTAGTCAGCACCTTCCCCAACATCTCTTCTATTCTCGAGGTATTAGCTTCCCTCTCATGTTGTCCCGGATACATGTAAACTCTGTTCCAATTCTTATTAAACAACTCCTTGTCTTTCCAACCACTTATCTCTTTATCCTGGTCAACTCTTTTGTCATTGAAATACTCGCGGTAATAGTTCCAAGCTTGGGTTCCCTGTTGGAACCCCCTTGATTTTTGTGGTACTTAGCCTTTTCGTCCGAGTTGGAATCATTTGCTCCCTATGCTTCATTCTCACAGGACGTGACAACTTTGACTCTACCGTAGTTACTCCTGAGTAATTGTTTAGACATCAGATCAATCGGTGTCTTTAGATGTGCTATTTCCTGGTCTCTCTCATCCTCTCTTCGGTGTTTCTTTACTGATATGACATCATTCTTAGCCCCACAAGATATTTTAGACTCTCTGGTGTGCCAGCCACTTGTGTTCTTCTTTAGCGTGTCCAACTCTTAGGACAGCTATGCATAAGCTCGCGACATAGAGGACCCTCTATTGATTCCATCCACAACCAATTTTGAAGGAGCATTCAGCGCATGATAAAATGTTTCCTTTAGGTACTTATCTCCCAACCCATGTATGGGTATCATTTGATCTTTTTTTTAAAGCATAGCCACACATCATGAATAGCTTCATTAGGTTTCTACCTGAAGTTTGTTCTTTCATCTCTTAGAAACAGAATTTTGGATGGGGGGAAAGAAACTTTCTAGGAAAGCCTCTTTCAGTTCTGCCTAACTTGCAATAGAGTTGGGAAGTAGATAGTCGAGAAATATAGTAGCTTCTCCACTCAGTGATAGTGGGAAAATCCTTAACCTGATACCATTCTGGTTTAATTTAGGCAAGTTGTAAAATGTGCAAGTGGCTGTGAAATTTTTCAGGTGCAAGTTTGGGTCCTCACCAACAACTCCTCACAACAGACCTTTCATTGTCAAAAATTGAATCATTGTGCTTGTGATGTTGAATTTGTTGGTCGAGGATAGTGGGGGTTGAATGATTGCCCAGTTTCCTAGCTATGACAAGGTTTGTATCCTCATCATCCATATACACCTTGTGATGTGTTACATGTTGAGTTATGCGGGGTGCATCTGGATAGTTTGCATGTCGTGCATCTGCAGGGCGTTGTTCAGGATCAGGAAGGGCAACATTTTTTGGCCTACTTATTCACACAAAGGTTCATAATATCTCAGGATTGAATGGAAAAATAGGTGTTTCTTGACTCCAAGTGTTTGGCGTTCACTATCTGTGTCCTTCAGCAAACAAAAACAACGCAAATATAAAAACTAGAAATAAACCTAACTAACAGTCATTATACTTAGACTTCACCGAAAGCCTTATTCTCCGAAAATGGAACCAAAATTTGATAACGCCCACATTACACTTTCTTCTTAAGTATAAGAGACATTTTCAAAATATAGAACTCAAATAGGTCGGGGTAGATCCACAGGGAATAGGGTGTCGAATACACACCCAACAATAGTAGCTAATAGTTAGTGCTTCTTACGTGCGATAAACGTAAAGTAAAAAGGGGGATTTATTGTATCGCAATATTCATTGTTACTGTTCATGATTATCAATATAATCTAGTGTATCATTGACCTAGGTTTATGTTCACCAGGGCTCAACCAACCTTTGGATTATAATCTTTACATAGTTGCATAATCTTTCCTAAACGTAGAGTTACATACAAACACAATGTTATTTTCTTATGTGCTTCTCAACCTTTAATCATAAGAAAATCTCTTCTATACCATGTTAGGGCTATGAGTGAGTGTATTGTATTTGTTGTGGTAACTCAATATGACTACTCTTGCTACAGTATCAA
>JBDJHY010202551.1:0-21174 GCA_039654485.1 Withania somnifera | reverse complement strand
AAGTCATATATGCAATTCATAGATTAATCTAATGATAGTCAATTTGGGGGAGATAAATAGAAGAAAACAAATAAAATATGCTCAACAATTAATTCAAAAAAATGGGACCGCTTGTCTTAGAAAGCCACAGTCCCAAGAAGGAAGGCAATATGCACATATAATACATTAACATGTTGTATAAATTGTTATTTAACCTTAGCATGCTTATCTACTTCAAATGATTCTAAGACTATATAGACAGTAAGTAAATAGGAGGATAATACCATAATTCAGTTCCATTTAAGGCTAAAAGGAAGGGGGAGACATGCATGTGATCTAATCTTTAGAACAAAATCATATAGCAGATCTTCAGTGATCATTCAAGGTCAGCATATTGGAGAAGAAGAGCAGGCAGCATGTTTCGCATAAAATAATATGAACTCATCGCAGAGAAGAGAACCAAACAACAAGCGTATCTAAGAACAGGCATTAGCTCAGTATAAAAGGAGAGGAGAAGCAGGCAGTATGTTTACGAAAATCAACATAAGTTAAAAACATAGGGGAAATATAAATAGAAATATGTGTGCAAGAATCAACATAAGATCAACACATAAGGGAGAAAAGAAGAAGGTAAATATAGAGAACTGATTGAACATTTAGAACAATTTATAACACATAATAGGAAATGATTTAAAGGCAATCCAGGACAGCCACAAGCATAGTAAGAAAGAATAGGTGGAACTATCCTAGCAATTATCACATGCTTATATTATTTTAGATAGAATTAGAATCTAATAAATAAACTCCCACTTAACTATCAGACTTTGATCAATTGTTGTATATAGAAGCAGTTAAGAAGAAAGAATAGGTAGGTTCTTCATACAGTTTTATGAAAGAAAACAATAGACATCATTACAGTTCAAGAGAAGGGTTCACTTAGCAATATTCATTGACACTCAAAGCACAGAACCTATATTTAGCCATAGAAATTTAAATCACATGAAAATACACTAGGACTTTAGACAATTACATGCAAATAAACAAGTACAAAACTATAGCTGACCCTAAACAAGCTAACAAGCAACGAGGATATTATGCATGATCTAGTTGAGCTTTATTAAACAGCCAAATAGCCAACAAAACAAGCATATGCATAACTAATACATAAGATTAACAACATATTTGAAACAAACAACTAGTAATCACAAAATCAACTGAAAATAGTGTAGTCTATATACAAAATTCAAAGATAGTACTATCTAGTTTAACTTCAAATTTGAGCAACCTTAGTCAACTAGACCATCATAATAAGTTGACAAGCCATATTACTAATTATTCCTAGGAGTTTATCCATTTATAGTTAATTAACTTACGAAAATAAGCGTAAGAAAATAATATATAGACTTAATACATATTTAAAGCATACATGACTTCGGAGGGTTTTTAACATAGCATATAACTTAGCATATGATCAGCAAACATAGTCTAACACACCTTAAAAGACTACACATTAACTACTCAACTTTTATTTTCAATTTTAAGTTGAAATTCAGCTAGAGTTAACCAGAAACAGACCTAGATTATGCTACTTATCCATTAATAAAACATAAAGAAATACATTATATTATTTATCAAAGAAATTATCCAGAATAGCATTAAGTATAAGGGTACAGAAAATAGAAAACTGAACTAGAACTCTGAATAAGAGAATTTTAACATGTTAAGTTACTTTAAATAGCAATGAGGGAATTTAAATGACTTATGCCCCTCATCCCTTTTGTTATGACACAAAATTCAGTCATTATGGAACCTAACTTTCCTCCTCGATAGATCATCCAAACTAATGATAGATCAAATGAAAACCCAGAGTAAATAAGAAAATAAAAACATGTAAGGATTTATAAGAAAAAATTTTAACTAGACACCCCAAAACCAAGTTGGTGTAGTGTACAAACCACTACTAGAACTTATACTACAATACATAGTATAGACATAGTCATTAGTAAATAAGTACATCATAAAGCTAAAAGAAACTAAAAAAGATCTATAATGACTGAGGATGAGACGACCATCTACATAGAAAATGCTTTCAGAATGCCCCTAGACTGAAGAAGAGAAGTCGATCACGAAGTCCTAGGTGCTAAACCTGTACAAGAGGGAAGAAAAGCAAGAATGAGTATAAAACCACAGTACTCAGTAGAATCCTCAGTTGCTCTAAATATATAGAACTACTAAGTCCCCCTGACATCTAATCACCCTCCAATACTACAACCTACAAACAGTTTATATACAACAACCCAGCCAACAACACAAATTAATATATAGCTAAGTAAAAATGATCCTCACAAGGTACGAGTATTCACAAAATTTACCATATCAGAAATCATCTCTAAATGAGAACCAATATCAGCCTCATTCAAGTATCAATAGTAATATCAATTCATAGTCATATATCATGAATAACTGTAGTTATTATCAAGTAGCAACAACAAGTTTAATTTATGATCAAATATCAAGTGACCTCAAGTCATTAACAAGTTTCAGTATGATCAAGTTACAAACTAATCATATCGTGAATAATTTACCACATCTATAATAACAATAGTGTGTCAATAGTTACCATACTTATAAGATGAATAGTGTGTCGATGGTTACCTTAATTAACAAAACACATAGTGTGATGATTTTTACTATACTTACCAATAAGAATAGTGTGCCGAATATTAGCACTCACATTATTAATAGTATGTCGATTGTTACCACATATATATTATCAATAATATGTTGATTGTTACCACACTTACATTATCAACAGTGTGCTGACTGTTACCACACTTATATTATCAATAGTGTGTCGGTGTTACCATATTTACATTATCAATAGAGTGCCAAATGTCACCATACTTACATTATTAATAGTGTTCCAATTGTTACCACTCTTACATTGTCAGTAGTATGCCAATTGTTACCATACTTACTTTATCTATAGTTTGTTGATTTTTATCAAACTCAGAAGTAGTAATATTAACCCCAAAACACAAAAAAGTATTATTTCGCTACGATAAGATAGATCATGCTAAAAATCATTATCAAAGAAGAAGAATTAGTATTCTTTTAACTCTCATAACTCAAGCCTAGTCAATGTATCTTCTTTATGTCTACCTTCGCTAGTGATCTATTTCAATTCTCAATCTAATAATATTGGCCTCCCAAAGGCAACCATTATCAAGAGTATCTTTTTATCTCAATTTGACTTCAATAGGGCATCAAAAATTTATAATATAAAGGTATCAGCAATTCATCAAGAGTGATTTCATTAACAACTACATGATTAAGCTCCAATTTCTACATCAAGATACCATTCTCAATTACATAATTTAAATCAATCAACTTATACTCCAAATTAAGTATATGATTTAATGATTCATTTATATCATCTTATCCTTAGTAAGGCATCATGTTTAAATTTTAAAAGTCATTATCAATCCATTAAGGGCAATGTCCTTGGTGATTCTTATTGATTTCGAGAGTCCTTGGTTATTGAAATGTGTTTACAATTTTGCAAGGAGTTCAGGGATCGAATTTGAGGAAGAGGGGATTTCAATTGGAAGAGATTCAAAGTTTGGATCTTCAATGGTGTTCTTTAAGTTCTGAACAAGATTGAAAAGTGGGTCTGCAATTCATTGAATTTTTTAGCATAAACAGTGTTGGGGTTTGTTCTCCATATCGAAGGGAGCTCATGGGTAAGATTTGGTAAGAATCGGAGTCCCTTTTAGAGTGGTTAGAGATTTAAGTTGTGAAAATGTTCATGAGTGCTCTTCACATCTTTATGTGAAGAAGATAAAGAACAAGTATGTTTGATCCTTCATTCTCGAGTAGAAGTTGTAGTTTTGTATTTAAATATTGATAATTGACTTCTACAAGTCATAAGGACCCTTGATATTGATTTTTAACCAATTTTGAGTTGAATTTTTTTCGTGTGAATTTTGGGGTGTTCTTGGTGGTCTTGCTTGAATTCATACTTGTTGATGAAATTAAGTGTAAAATGTGTTTCTGGTTGGAATAATATGGTGGGAAAACACAAGGCATGAGGGTACATGAGTAACTACGAAAAAGTAGAAAATCATGTAAAAGTCCCATGCATACTGCCAAGGATGGAGGTCAGCATCAAACCACCATCTTCCACTGCCCTTATGGATGGCGGACCGCCCTCTTGGTACCACTATCAAGCCCCTGCAACAAACCAATTCTGCGCTGAATAGTTGTGACATAACTTGGACAGCGGTCCGCCCTTGGACACAAAAGTCATGAGTGATCAAAATTAGTTCCGAAAGTTGTCCAAAATTTGTGGCAACATCTTCCTTTGAATCAATTGAATTTCTTTGCTTTTAGTTGCATTTTTTTAAGCATCAGTTCCTTTCTTTATATTCTACAACTAGTACTTGTTCAACATAGTTGTTAATTAGTTATTTGTGTCTGTTTCTAGTTTGTGTGATTTCTTTAAGATTTTCTTGTTTATTTTTGTTGAAAAATTGTTAGCTCTTGTCCGTTTATTCTTTTATCCATTGAGTGTCTTCAAAAACCCATTCCTCCATAAAGCATAGGTACCGTTGAATTGATTGGGCTCAGTCTAGTTCACAATCAATTTCGAAGACTCCATAGAGGTGAATTGAGTGTCCAATATGAGTGATGTAAGGCTTTTAGAACTACCAGTTTTCTCATTTTGTAGGTAATCTCAAAGAACTTACAAGGAAAGTTGTATTCCATAGCTTCGATTATGATGAGAATAACATATATGAGCTTGATTACGATGAGTAAAGTTATGGATATCATGGAGAAACTCATGACTACGGAGACAACAACT
Organism: Withania somnifera; assembly: GCA_039654485.1. Taxonomy (NCBI): domain Eukaryota; kingdom Viridiplantae; phylum Streptophyta; class Magnoliopsida; order Solanales; family Solanaceae; genus Withania; species Withania somnifera. The sequence goes on along the minus strand of JBDJHY010202551.1, from coordinate 16,331 downwards.
ATATGGACTATAATAATCTTATGCACATGATTGTGAGGTTCGTGAGTTAGATGATGCAGCCTATGGAGAATATAATGGTCTAGGTACTTATGATCAATATGGTAATAAGGCTTGCTATTCCAAATTGAAGGTAGAGTAGAGGAGCACATGGGAGACTATGTTAGTGAATAAGGATGTTCTTACACTTTACTACATGGCATTGAGAACAATGTGAGGCACAATTTATTTCCTTCTAGGCCTTATAAAGCATCGGAGGTATATAGTGATAGTTATGGAAGTAGTGAGTATGAAGTACCTCACTCGTCTTGTGCTACTTCCTCTTCTCACGAAAATATATAGTGGCATGGGTAGTACCAAATCATAAACATCATTTGGAGCCTAGGAAAAGGTTTGGGGATATAAGGAGACCATTTGCTGACATGTCGAGGCAAATGTCCAAAATGAATGAGGATATGGGAAGGTGGAACCAAAGAAGAGCAGTTGATACAAGGAGGGTAGAACCCTTTTCTAATCTAAGACAACCCCAACCTTACAAAAACCCCCACCTACAAAATGAACTACTTACTATTTCAAGATCCACATATACCACACTATCTACCACAAGAATGTCATTATTTTGATACAAACCAACTCGAAAACCACATACCTCCACAAAACGTATCACATGCATCAGACATATATCTTACCAATTCCCTAACCCAAACTCCCACAACTGTATATATGATTACATGGAGTATCAAGTGGGTGGGCATAGTGGAGATAAGATTAGAAGTGATAGAGGTGGTATGATCAAGGTATCCAAAGGTTGATTATAGAGTTGAAATAAACTAAGGTTGGCATGCTTTCGAGGAGGGTCCCCTACAAATTCAAGAAGATAATCAAGCTTCTCAATCTATCTACAAGACCAAGGGTAATCACAAATCCCAAGAAGGTAATATTGTTATACCTCATTTGCCTAGTCCTTCTCTTATGTAATGTTATAAATGTCATGATGAAGGGCATAAGGCAAAGGATTGTCCTAGGGGAAGTCTAATAAGACTCCTCAAAATGGGGATCATAATGAAAATGAGAAATTGGAGCTTTACATGACACTTCCCATGGATTAAAAATAGTTATGGAGTACCTCCTTCAAGAGGAACTTGATCAAAGTTTGGACTTATTTCAATAAAGTGTAGGGTAAAGGAAGCGGTGTGTATCTTAGTCATGGAATGTAGGAGTAATGTTAATATAATGAGTTTCACAATGGTTGAGAGACTAAATATTCCCACACAAAAACATACCAAACCTTACAAACTTCAATGGCTCAACATGGAGGATGAAGTAAAGGTAACCAAGCAAGTGGTTTTTGAACTTTAGCATAGGAAAGTGTCAAGAAGAAGTATTTTGCAATGTTATGCCTATAAGATATTTTCATATGTTTATTGGTAGACTATGGTTGGTTGATGGGGATGTTTCGTATGATAGGAAGTCTAACAAGTACTCATTTTTATTTGGAGCATGAAAGTGTGCTCTTGCATAAATTACACCCTACTAAGTGAGTGAGGGATACAAGTAACAACTTCAAGAATCCTTTGAGATTGGGTAGAGTGAAAGGAATCATATAGAGGTGTTCTTGGATTAATAAATGGATTTAACTGCAATTAAAGATCCAAGAAGTGATTTAAATATTGAAGGCAAGGAACACTCCTTAGTGGGACTTGTCAACACAACACCTTTATTGTGGACTACGTGGATGCTAGCATCTTGCCTAGTGTTCCCTCTTCTGTTTTGCAGTTACATGGGACACAATTTCCCACAGAGGAGTCCAAGGGAATTTCTCACCCATAAATAAATTAAGAGCCTCAATACATCGAGAACCATGAGGCACTTGAAAGAAAAAAGTTCTTCGAGAAAAATGACCAAGGACAAGAAGATTCTTCATGTGTGCTTAAAGGTACAATAGTTACTCCCAATACTTATTCTATTGTGAATTAGCATAATCATAGTCTGAGTATGGATAGTGGCTTAACCAGGAGTGTTCTTGATAACTCTTTGCCTTGTTTAGGTGATGTGCAAGTTGAGGTCGTGGAAACACTAGTTGATCATTTAGATGACCGAATTGATTCTTCTAGAAAGAAAAATTCAAGTCCACCTAGTGTTAGCACATGTTCCTTGGTTGATAGTGCATTTTTATATGGTACATTGCTACAAAGTGATACTACTCTCATTGAGGATGTCCAAACACTAGTTGATCCTATTGATGACCTGATTGATTTTCTTTGTGAAATCGATTCATGTCCACCTAGTATTTCTATATGTACTATTAATAATAATATATTATTTTTGGTAATAATGTTGGCCAAATTGTTTTGAAATGTGATCCACTACTTGAGGAAATATGTGATGTGTTCAATGAGCCTCAATTTAGAAATAGAATTAATAAAGTTGATCAACTGAGTAAGATCCCTCCTCTTGAGAGTGATTACACTATGATAGTTCTAAAGGTGGAAATGATGTTCTTCACTTTGAGTTTGAATCCTATGAGTTCGAAGTACTTCTAACTATCATACTTGAGAAGGAGTGGACCAACACACATAGTCAAAAATGATGCAGATGTCCAGTCAACTATTGTGCCTCAACGCATTTTGGGGATAACCAGCTAGCTCTGGGTGTGAGTGGCATTTCACCCCTAACCACGGAGTATACCCATTACTAAAAAATATACGTCACTTTGGGACACATGCGCATAGCTGCCGCGCGTGGCTAAAAGTCAACCAAAAAAAAGAGCTCAAAAACGTACACACACATATACAAATAGGGCAAACTCAAAATGAGGAAGTTTAGAGTGTAATCACCGTACAAATAAATAAAAAAGAAGAAATCAATGATTACACAATGTGGCCCCTAGAAATCAAAATTATAGGAGAGAAGAAAAAATAGAAGGGTTTGATGAGTCAATCATAGAGATACAACAATCAAGTGACAAATCTCAGGGTATGTACCTACCCCTCTGATTCCTTAGTGGTCCTATGTGGCATGATGACTTCTTTACCATGGTTTGAAGATTCTTGGAGTTATGTGAAAGTAAATCTCACCATGTGTGTATCGTTGCCACCCAAATTTCCTTGTTTGTTCACAACACTCTTAAAGTGTATGCTAACCAACTTTTGGGTACAAAAATTATTATTGAAAGGATGGGTCCATGGGGTGCAATTGGTACACAACTCATGACTACTACTATATGTCACACTATGTGGGTAGGCAAGTGAAATTGAATGAAGAAATCCTTTACCAATTTTTTTACTACCTTTTCACATATGATGATGATATCATGGTTATTGCATATTCATTATATATACAAATGGTAGTATGTGATATGTGTCTGTGTGGTGCCTTCTGCTTCATTGACTTTACATGTAGTGAGGTCATATTTACTATTTTTTCTTATCACCTCTTCGATGCTTCTTGTATTCATGGTTATGTGAAGATTTCATGTTATAGGTGTAGGTAAATTTTGATGCCTAATGCTTATGTGCTTCACCATAATACATGGGCATTCTTTTCTTTTGACCCCCAGTGAAGAGTGTGGGTTAATGCTTAGTAAAAATAACAAACAAGGTTTGGATGAGGTTCTTGGTACTCCTCCTTTTGATGATAAGTTGTATGGGACAAGACCTTCAACAAGGAAGAATTCCTTTCAAAGAAGGGAAGCGATGGGAACTTTTTAGATGTAGATTGTGCCAAAGCTTCCATCCTCAAGGATGAAAGAATATCATTGGAAGCTTGGCCTAAGGATTATGACCTTAAAGGTAAAACTCTCCCTCATGATAACTTTGATTATTTTCTTTATTTTTGTTTGGATATTTGTCAAGGGATGAGTCATAAATAGGAGTACCAGTGGAACAAACCATCTTTGTGACCAATTCGATTTGATGTTTTACATTTCATTTGCCTAAGAATGGTGTGTATTCATTGATTATGCTTATTCTTGGATTTTCAAAAGCCATGAAGGTAATTTATATGCCTCTTGAACTTTCTTATAGGACTCTTATTATCTCTTATGATTATTATCCCATAATACCTTTAGCGATGTGCTATGGTTGGCTATGGGTAGTTCTAGAGTGTGTTTTGGGGTTACCCTTTCCCTTTGACCCTGGGATTGACTTGGTAGTGACTCTATATTTTATGGAGTCTAATGCATGGATTGGAGTTTTAATTTTAAAGGCACATGTTGATGATGCACATCGCCATAGGGGAGGGTTGTTTCTTGACCTATGGAAAGGTATGTACTTCTTGAAAGATGGTGCAATGATGTAATTGAATGTTGTGTTTCCAAAATGCATGTATTTAACTCTACCCTCTTGTCAAATTCTCATGAGTAGCCAAGTGTATATTGTTTTGTTTGTATATTTGTTCCTTTTGGATCATATTGATTCTTGGTTATATCAAAAAAAGAACATTTTAGAATACTCAATTCTTATTATGCTTACTATCGATTTTATTATCCATCATTTGATGATTTTACCGTTTTAATTTATTTAGTAAAATCCTTGTATTCATTATCGTCCATGTTTTTATGTTTGGATTCGAGGATGACTCTTCTTAAGAAGGGGAGGATGATACAAGCATGGGTGGCCCATATCAAGAGAGGTCATTAACATGGACTCAAGCAAAGGTTTTTGAGGATTTATGAGTCATGTTTTAGGGGAAATTGAAGACTTTGTAGGCTTTGTTAGGATAGACCCAAAATTATGGGGCTAATTAACATATTGAGTCACTTTGGGGCCTAATTACATTAAGCAAAACTTATACTAGTATAAATAACTATTCTTGCATTATCAATAGTTTTGAATAATGAATGAATATTGAAAAAGTTTGAAAGCTTTGTAGTTTCCTTAGGATACTTTATCTTAGATTGTAGCTTTGGTGGATTCTAAATTTATTAATTGTCATAGTGAGCATTTAGGTTAACAATTCCTTAATTGCGTGTTAACTTTTTTTGCTTGGTTAATTGGTAGAGTCACCCATTTATACTTTCAATTGGTTTTCTTTAATGATTTTTTGAGTTAGATTTTTCTTTGATTTATAGTTCTAATTGGGAGATGAGAGTATTGATTTTCTTTTTGCCCATAAATTTGTAGATTATAGTGATTTTTCATATATCTTTTGGTTTGTTTCTTTCTCCCTCAAGTGTCAATTGTGACCCTATAACCAGGATTGCATCACCTATAGGGTGGGTGATCAGGAAGTCCACCATATGATGATGGCTAGTTGTGATCCATCTCAGGATCTGAGGGAGGAACATCCTTTGGGTTTGTTTAATATGGCGGGTTCATACATAAGGCCATGGATTTCCCCCTTCCCGGGGTTATTTTTCACAGCAATGTAGCTAGAGTTTTGGTCCGGCCCATTCAGCTTTTCCTTTATAACATGATTCCAGTAATACCCGATTTATGGGTGAACAGGAGGATAGATGGAGATTATGGCAGAATCAGCAGATCCAATTCTATTAGTACAGTCATTTTATTCAGATTTTTTTTTCAGTCAGCCGATAGAGGCCTCGGTACTAGAGTAGTTACCTCACCAGGGGTGTTCTTCAAGTTTCTAGATCTATAGTGGCCAGAATAGTTTAATTTGTGGTCCTAGTCAGTGCAGTACCCAAGACTATTATAGGTGTGGTAAGCTAGGACATTGGGCGAGAGAGTGTCCACAGCTCTGGTACAACCAGTCAATAGTGGTTGCAGCCTTACCCCAGCAGTCAGTTAGAGTGGATGTTGGTATTAGTGTCTCTTGTTATTCTTACGTAGAGCTTGGATTTTGAGTCAGGGAGTGCCTCGGTTGTGGATGACTTAGTTAGGATGGTCAAAAAGTCTTCCAATAATTTTCCTTTCTTCATTTTGTGACCTTGAGCAGGGTGTTTTAGGTGAGCTACCTTCGAGTTCTATTTATGATACAGTTTTATTATATACCATGCCTAGTTGGCTTATGTTGACTTTGGCATGACTCTGACTTGCTTCTTGATTCTTTTATCTAGACAACTTAAGTAGTTTTCCCCTTGCAGATATTGTGTCATAGACTTTTTTTAGCCCTTGTTTTTAGACCTTTGTTGTTTGTGGCCCTCTTTCATGTGGTTTTTTTATGGAACCTGGGTTATGATTCTTATTGGAAAGATGATACTTGTTTTTTATCCTAGGGGTTCCTATGAGTCCTTGTTATGTTGTGGCTATGTGATTTAGGGTATGAGTTATTTTGTTCAAGAGAGCCTTATTATGTCATATCTTAGATTTGAGCGCCCTTACCTTATCCTACCCTAAGTGGTGGATAGTTTTCGTATGGTCTTTTTATTTCCCATGAATCAGGAGGGGACGTTTTTTAGGTGGATCCTAGTGAAAGATTTGAGTTTCTTTGTTATTTAGCATGTTGATGTTTTGAGATAGTGGATTTGGGCCTTCTATTGATAGGTTTCCTTAGTGATTTTTTCTGGTATGGGCATGTTACCCCATTCTCCCTAGATATAGGATTGTTATACTTTGATTATACCTTAATCGTGACCAGCGTATCTTTGCAGGTTGATAGGGGTCCTTAGGACCTTGCTAATTGAGATCATTTTAACGTTCAGGTTAGGCAGTTTTTCCCTTAGGAGTGCTTATTAGCATTGTATGTTTGAGGTCTCTTCATTCTTGTGGGAAGATGCCCTATTATCCGATAGTGATCTTCCCCGACAGCAAGTTATTCGGTAGCTCTAGGTTGTGACCCACGCTATCCATGACTTCCATTAGTTAGTTCTAGAGAACTTGAGTTAGTAGTTTTGGTGAGTAATGACTTGCTCTTTCTGTTTGTTTTCTTCAATTCTGGATTAATTTCCAGACAATTATCTTTATCCTTCACCCATTTCATGTTTAAATAGGGTTGGCTATTATCTCTTGGGTTCCCTCGGTCTGTTTGCTTGTGGTTAGTCTTTGTACCTGCAGACATCTAACTATTCTAATAGGCGACATGTATCCTTTAGTGGTGGATCAAGGTTGTGGTATCCCAGAGGATTTCTTATGCCCATTTATGTGATTCACTTCCAGATTTAGTCAGTTGATGCGACCATATAAGTTTGATCCTCGTGAGTCGATACTGGGTTGGTTTATGTTGTGATTTCTTGTGTTTGGACTAGTGATTAATTTATACCGGGTTGTGATCCAATTTTTTGATTGTATTCTTTGTATGAAAGTCGAGAGGTTTTGAGGTTTCGAGTTAGGGCACTGAACTTTGGAAGGTTACAAGTAGTTGGAATTCATCCGTGTTCTCGGTTTGTTATGATAATTGATTTTGGGTATTTTTCTTTTGGATACCGTGATGGCTTGTCATGTTACACCATTTTGATATGAGATAATGACAGTTTAGTTTACATTTACGACCTAAGGTTATTGTCAAATGTGTGAGTAGAATGACAGAGTACCATGGGGTGAACATTTCTTTGTGTTTCAGATGTCTTTTCAGGTCGATTCCTGGTTGATTTCAGGTTGGTGGATTGAGTGGATGATCTAGGTTCAGATAGTCACTTTTTTTTAGTTCCAGGACTGGAGTAGGGTTGGATTTACAAGCAAGGTTATCTACCATTTGTGGTGCATGATGTTTTCGGCTAGCCAGTTGGTATCGATTACTTTTTCGTGATGCTGTTAGTCAATTATACCCAAGGATATCCTAGTCTTAGAATCTCTCTATTAGAGTCTCGTTAGTTTCTAAAAGGTACGTTATTGATAGGCATTAGCCTTTGCAGTTCCAGAATTAATGATTTTATTCATATCATTCTCCTCGAAGACCATTATACCAGATACTCCATACCTATGGGTATAACGGAGATGTGTAGAGTTTTTTTACATTTATGTTCAAGGGATCTTTTTGTTTTACCAGGTCTCAGTTTCTACTATTTCATAAGGATGTACCCGATTTACTTCTTGATACACCAAGGACAGTACCGTACTAATTTTCCATCCACTGACTGTCTCGAGCAGATTAGTTGGACACCTCAGGATTTATTGTAAGCTTATGTCCTCAATTTTGATAATGCTCGAGGTTAACATTGGGCCTTGAAAAATATTCATTTGATGACAATTGCTACTCCAGTGTTCATATGGAGCTATTCAGGGTTTGTTTCCCGATGCTTGAACTTCTAGCAGGTGAGGTTCGAGCACTGCAGTCTAGGTGGTGTGTTGCAATAACTCTCTATTCTTGAGTACGGATTATCATTAATTTTGTTTCTAGATTCCTGTGTACTCCTATGGGTTGTGATTGTCTATGGGTCATTATGGATCGATTGACCAAATTCTCTCACTTTCTATCGACCTCATCCTCTTGGGGGTACTGAGAGACTTTCTGCCTTGATGTTAGGGAGATTCGTAGTCATCATAGTGTTCTAGCTTCTATTATATCAGATAGAGGTGCATAGTTTACTTCACACTTTCGAGGAATGTGAAGTTTGATATGGGTACAAATATAGCTCTAAGTATGAATTTTCACCCATAGATAGATGGGCAATCTTAGCAGTTCATCCAAGTTCTTAAGGATATGTTTTGAGCTTTTATTTAGATTTTAATGGTAGCTGGGATCGGAATTTGACTCTAACAGAGTTCTCCTATAATAACAACTATCATTCTAACATCTAGATGGCACCTTACGAGGCTCTTATGATAGACGTGGTAGATCACTGATTAATGGGTACAGTAGTGTCAAGATTCAACCTTAGACTTATGTTTTGATTCGAGATGCTACATAGAGAGTCAGACCTATTCGGGTTAGATTTCAGACAACACATACTAGAAAATAGATCTACATATATTATAGACTTTTCTTCTTGAGTTTAGTACTAGGACTTGGTGTTTGTGGGTTCCTTGAGAAATATATGGGATCATAGAGCAAATTAATAGGGTTGCCTGCATATTGAACCTACCTTCAGAGTTATAGGCTGTACACCCTGTTTAATCCATATCTGCATGCCTCATTGTTATATAACAAATTCTTTCCATAAATTTCATCATGAGTCAGCTTGATTGGACGACTGGTTAGTTTGTGTCGAGAATCCTAAGGAAATTATTGTTAAAACACATAAACAACTTAGGTCCTGTGATTTTTCTATTATGGAAATTTGATGGGCGCAAGTTCCAGTCGAGGAGAATATTTGAAGGCTAAGTAAATCATGTGAATTTTGCATCTTTGTTATTTTAGAATTCGGATTCTCCTTCCTTTTATAGTGGTGGATATTGTAATGTCCCTCGGGGCCATTTCTATGATTCGCAAAATTTCTCTTTGCTTAGAGCGCTCTTCTAGCTACCCCAAGTCATTTTTGACTTTTTGAGATCGGTAGGTTGGTTCCCTGATAGTTTTTAGGTTAATTCCTTTATAATTATAGCTTATTCGTTCTTACTAGGCTTATATGATTCCAAATTTCCTTTTTGTCGATTTTGTTGAGCCCGAAATATCATTTACATGACGACCACATAATTGGATTGTTGAAATCGGACTCCTTTTCAATCCCCTATGCTTTTAGAACTTTTTAGAAAAGTTTTTAGAAAAGCCGTGGTTCCGATAAATCGGCCAAATGGCCAACAAATCGTCAAGATCTGATAAATCGGCTAAAATGACTGATTTATCGACTATCCAGTGGGTTTTTCTATATAAAGCTTCATCCCAAAGCTTTTCGCCCATTTCCTCATTTGACTGATAAATCTTTAGAGCTTAATTAAGCTTATTTGAAGGCCCTTCTTTTTGTCTTAATTTGAGAAACTTTTTGCGGCTGTTCTACGATCATTTCTAGAGGTAACTTTTTGGTTTCTCTTTAGTTTTAAAGTTTTCTATAATATATAAACTTCCTGGGTTTATATATTCAATTGATACCATCAATTTGAGCCATATTTTGTACTAGATGATTATGTGTTGTTCTTTACATGTTGATATGGATGTTTTTTCCGAGCTATTAAGGTTTACGGGCTAGTTTTTAGTTTGGATTTCGACCCAACATATTTGTATAGAAATATTGGTCTAGTTTTACTCGTCTTGACACGTGGGTTATGTTTTTTCTAGCCTCACACAAATTTGAGTTTTTTACATGATTCTTTAGATATTTAGGAACGCTTCTTGAGAATATCATCAAAATCTAGGTAGGCTACAATCTATATTATTCAAACCGAGTATTAGTTTAGTATATGTATGGTAAAGCACTAGCTCGAGGCTGGGATTACTAGTTGGGCCCTGATATGCTTATTCTTCCAACGTATGGCCTACTTAGATGGCTTGTAGCTTAGTTGCTTACCTGGGGTTATGTTTCCTTACCCACGTGTTATATGCTGACTATGGAACATAGTATGGTTAGGGGAGGCGCATATACTTTGGTGCACATTTTTTAAATGCTAACTCCTTAACTTAGACTATTTGAGAGGATTATACTAGTGATTAGAGCTTAGTAGCTATCCTCTGATTTGACTGGTGGCTTTAGAGCTGATCTAGGTAAGCTAATTATCCTATATTCTACCTGAGGTAAACGTATGATTAGACCATGTGTGGTCATTTGGCTATAGATAGATGGATATGTCTATGGTTGACAGTTAGCAACCTTGTGTGATTATATTCTATCCATCCGAGTACAAATTTTTTGGATAGTCAACATCCATACATGATAATATTGTGCCCAAGCTTGGTGCGAGACTAGGAGTGGATTGTATTGTCTAGAGCTATGATTGCTCCATGTTTCCCTCGTATGTTTGTGTACTAAGCCCTAATGGGATCCCTCTGGGAAGTTGTGGCATATTTGGTGCGATTAATCGTGGATCGAGTCAGTAGGTGGGCTAGGAGAAAAGGTACCCTGTGACTAGGGCTTGAAAGACATTCTATGGATTTCAGGTAGCAGTCGTAGATCCATTTAGCCTAATGTTTGATTTTGTATTGCGAGCATGCATTAGTAGTTAAAAAGGTAATTTTATTTTGACAGAGTAATAACTGGAAATTGATTTCTTATACATTATATGTATCCATGATTACGGTGGCAGTATGGAGCTATTTGCTCGCACCACCTGATCTATTTTCTCACTAGCACTTAGATTTTTTGGTATCTCCTTCATGAAAGCAGTTGGATTTCACTGCACTATAGATTTTCCTAGTTGGCTAGACTTGAGTTCCCCTATGATATGATATAAGGGTTCAATTCCCTACTGGTTATGAGATTTTCATTCGGGTTCGAGTCCCTACTAGTTACGAGGTTTGTATGTGGGCTCCAGTCCCTCCACAGGCCTTGCTGACTCGGATCTCTATGCTTAGGGCATGATGCACAACTCAGGGGAAGCGTATACAAGGGAGTAGTGGTATATGTTTAAGTCCTCTGTGGGTCATGCATTGCTGTGCCTTATTGCCGGAGGAGTGTTTGGGATTACTATTGTGATAGTTTCTTTCCCAGCACCCCTTTGCATTGCATCCCTACACGTTGATTTGTACTCTTCAAGACTCACGAGGGGAGTACTTGTTGGGTCACTTGGTTTCGAGTTGTACTTACTTGTAGTATGGGATGCCGACCAGGTTTGTTTGCTAGTAGACTTTGTCCATTCCCTTATATCTTTAGTAGATACTATTTATGCACTTGTTGTATTTTCTATTAGCTTAGCTTGTTGATGGTTTAGTGTTCTCCTATTAATCATTCCTTGTGCTGGTTATGTTGGATATTCGGGTACATGTTGAGTTTGGTGATGAGTTTTGCTTGTGGCCTAGGTTCTGCATGTTATACCTTGATAGTGACTTTCCTTCATACTTTTTAGCTGATACTACACACACCAATAGATGATCCTTAATCACATTTATTTTCTATTGCTTCAGTTACACCTTTCCTATTGTACACTATGTGCCACTTCCCTAATTGCTTTTGTCACTCTTTACCTTGCTTATTTTTCCCGATTGGCCTATGATGCCTACTGGGTACCTATTGATTTTGGTACTCATGCTTTTTGTGATGCAAGTTTTAGTACGAGTTATCATGGCGGATGTGATCATGCGATCTAGTTTGGTGTTGTTTCAGGAAATACGATAAACGATCGGCGTTCATTTCTCCTTCTATTCTACTTGGATTTTGGATAGATATTTTGTAGTTTTGCCCCATTGAGGGTTGTATTTTTATGTTTATGTATTTGGGTGCTATACAGCCACAATACCAGGTTCTGAAGAGATTCTGGTTGTGTATTTTCAGGTTTTGCTTCTATTTCTTCCTTTCATCTCGCTTCTCCTTTTATTTTTGTCCTTTGTATTGGACCATCGCTTTATTCTCTAAGCTAGGGTTAGGCTTTTATACAAGTGGGATCTGGTCACCATCACAACTCGATTTTCAGGACGTGACACTACTTAATCAACACACCTTAAAAATATAATATTAATTTGGAAAAGACTATACTTTGTTTTGGACAAGACTAAGCTATTTTTATTGATGATATTGAACAAAATTCTTAAATGTTTAAAATGTTGATTGATTCTAGTAGACAAACCTAAAATATCATCAATATATATAATAATAAATTTTGAAAAATGATTAAGAATGTCATTCATTATTTTTTGAAATGCTGAAGGGGAATCTTTTTATTCCAAAGGGCATTACATTCCATTCATACTACCCGAATGGTACTGTAAAAACATTTTTTATAAATCAGTAGGGTTTATTTGGATTTGGCAAAATCCTGACTCTACATCAAATTTTGAGAAAATTGTAGCAGCAATAGTCATTGGAGGAGATATTTTTGATTTGGAATAGGTTACCTAATCCAACGAAGAGCATAATTCAAAGGTTTGTAATTAATGATCAAACAAGGTACTCCATATTGGATTTTGGAACTTTTATTTCCATAAATGGCTTTGCAACTTCAGGGATATTTGCACGCAGATATGATTTGTTTTTCAAGAAGGTCGTTGTGTGAACTACCAAAACTCTTTTGACTACGAGTCATTAAAAGAATGAATGATCACTACAGGGGAAAGCGATAGAAATTTGTTCTGTACGATGTCTTTGATTTTTTAGCTCATTATTCATTTGAATTGGGAAAGTTTTTTGGGAATAACTTTCTTATGAAAATCAGGCTTGTAAGGAACCTTAACCAATTTTTTTGCGGTTCCAGAAGTCTGTGGTTAAATATACACATAATTATGCTGTATTATGGTTTCAAATGTTTTGAACTTGGGATGGATAGAAGGGTTCTGAAGGTGATCTGCAACCGATGAAATTCTGTTTTTTCCTTAAGAAATTGATTTGGGCCTTTTTTTTCCTTAAAGAGGCTAACACTTTTGTAATTGGGGGTCTATCAAAGTGAAGACAATTTTTGCTATACTGTATTAGAATACATAGATGGATGACTCCAAAATGTATTAGTCTTTCAATGAAAGGAGTTCCCAATATAAATGCATTTGCTATATCGATCACTAGAACAAATGTTGTAGAGTTTGATAAGGTAATATTACCTATGGATATTTATAGCTCGACATCAGAAAGTTTATATATAATTCCTAGATGGTTTCTATTTGCAACTTATTTTTTCGAAGTACATCATAGGAATAAGTCCTTCTTGGACAAAATTGAGGTCTTCACCTGTAGCAAACAAGACAACAACTTCTAGGATGAACGCTTTGTAGACAATCAAGGTTATCCTAGTATGCCATATACGGATAGAGACCCTGGAAATATAGTTGAGAAAATCTTTATGTTCAGGGAAATGGTTATCCGGTTCAGTCTCTATTTGTTTTGGAAAATTGGTTATGGTTGAGAATTATTGTAGAGCAATCAGGTCTAACTCTGGTCTAACTTTGATTTCTCTGATTTCTTCTTTAAGGTTAACTATTTCTACTTGAAGATCCTTGATAGTCACAACCATTGAGTTTTGGGAAGGAAAACTATTTAAAATATTGGTAATATTCTAGGTATTTTCCACTTAAGAATGAGAGAAAATATTTTGAGAAGATGTGGAGGGTTTATCTAAGGCCATTTTGAATTACTCTAGAGAGTGTCTTTTGGTTTTGACTAATCATCTTCATGGTCATTTACGAGAAATATGTGACATTTTGCATCCTAGAGTGTTTTAGCAGTTTTCCCAAGTCATTTATGAATTATTAGGACCAGTGGTTAGGTTTCCTGGAGGCTCGATTGAGAAATATTCCAAATTGCCTATTTTAGAGCCTAAAACTAAGTACTTGTTGACCAAAGTCAACATTCCTTCACTATGAGCTCGGAATTAAATTTCCATAGTTTCACTATTTCTCAAGTTTCAGAGCTATTGAAGTTAGTTTGATATCAGTCGGAGTAGTATTTGCAAATTTGCAACACTTTATTGTCAGATGCTAGGTAGGTTCCGTGGGGCTATCTCTAGATCTATAACTCTAATAATAATACTAAATAGCATCCGTGGGTCGGGTATCTAGGTTGTTATAGTGGCCTAGTACCGATTTCCATTTTTTCCTCGTTGATATATATATATATATATATATATATATATTTGTGACATAGGATTTTCGCAATGATACCTTTTTGGGCATAGATGACTGTTATTTCATGTATAAATAGTTGCTAATTTGTTGTGTATGAATTATATAAGAGGTTGTTCCTTGGGCTCCGATGAGAGTCCTTGTGGGTTGGGCCAGTTTCACCACCTGATTATTGAGCCATGAAGGGTAGAGACTAATTTTAGTAATAATGACATATAAGGATATGAACAAATAAATTGTAATATTCTAATAATAATATAAACAAATGACTTCTTAACTACTTTAGACTCGACATTGTATCAAGAACCCGGTACAACTATTTCTACTTGTTTTAGCTAGGATTTATTTCTTGGCACCGGGAAATATCATTTGCCTAATTAATGTTGGGACTTGAGATCGACTCCGTTCGATAGTGAGTGCAGCTGCTGGCACTTGAGTCCATTGTCGTACGACAGCGAGTATAGCTTTTCATAACTATCATATACACTAGTTCAGAAGATTATTGATACAGTTCCCTTGAGAACTTTGGTGATACTATGATATCCAGGCAATGAAAGACATGACTTGCCGAGTACGACTTGATGATGTTGTTTATATGAGACATTGGTGGCCAAACTATGAGACCCTTAAGGTTCTGTGATTTGGGATGTGAGATTATGATAATATTAGAGGTTGTATGTGGTGACATACCTCCATGGACCTTTCCTTCTGCTTCGGAGACACGAAGGGAGGTATAGGATGGAGGAGAGACACACCGGGAACCTTTAGGGTAGCCTTCCATTTGTCGCAATTTTGACAGAATGTTATACTCTGCGTTTCATATTTAGATGTTGGAAATATAGTTATTTTTCATACATAGGGTCTTTCTTCCAAGGCTACATTAGGATGGGTAGATCTGGAATAGTAGAGTTTTTGGTTGCGCCAGTTAGAAAATTCCATTCTAATGAGAGTAACCTCTAGAGAGATTGTCTTGGATGATAAGATTTCTTTCAATATGTCAAATCTTTTATTGGAGGTACGAGATTTGAGGAAACTCTTTTTACTGATGCAATAGGATTTCCTTAGAAAATGTCCTAGGAATCTCAGATAGTGTAAATAGGGTAATGGAAGAGGTGGAGGCTCTTGTAGATTTTGGAATAGGATATTGCATTAGGGATGGTTTTGAAATAAAATAATCACCGAGTGTTTGAAAATATTTATTTGTATAATTATTTTGTTCAAAAGTATTTTTGATGTCCCTATCGGTAATTCCTTCATTGTCATATTTTCTTTTGAAAGCTGTTGCAATGATTGAGTTATCAGATTAAGTTATTTAAAATCCTTCTGATAGAGGAAGTTAAAAAATAACTTCTTCCCCAGTACAAGTTTTCCATGTTTTTGAAAAATTAATTGATTGAGAAAAATGAAAATCTGGTTGATGGTAATTAGTATAGACTTCAAACTTGTCAAATAAAGATATTTGTTTCTGAACATTATTTAAAAATTCATTATAAATTATTGAAGACCTTTTCATTAATCATTTTGAAAATTCTTTAAAACCAAGTCATTTTTAAAATATTTTTAGGAGAATAAAACTTTGTTCTAAGTTTAAATTTATCAATTTGAAAATCTTGATTCAAAACCCCCACATCTCTACCTAACATGATACCAATAACCAAAAGTGACCCCCTAAATAATTAAGGAAAAAAAGAAAAGTATGGGGATTAAGGAAAGGAAAAAAAATTAATTATTAAAAAATGGATAATAAAAAATAAAAATACCAAAAATAAATATTAGGCACAAAATGTAACAACCCGATTTCTCGGATCATGATGGCACCTACTATACCACCAGTAGGAGAACCAAACCCCGTAGTCCGTAGCCGA
>JBDJHY010202531.1:0-11585 GCA_039654485.1 Withania somnifera | reverse complement strand
CATTCCCATCTTGAATTTCTTTCTTAAAGTTTTTTACTTCTCCTCTTAATTCATAGATAGATGGTTCTTCTATTTTTGTATCAAATCTGCTCATGATTTGTTTCATGTTGAATGGTGTTATCTCAGGCTTTTCTTCTTTCTGCTTGATAACCAATTTTTTCAGTTTAATGAGGTAACTCCTTTTGGAATCTTCATCTTTATTATGCTCAATGGTTGAAAATAATGCCTCAATAGAGTTCTCAGAGATGACATTGATAGTTTTACTATCACACATGCAAAAGTTTCCCTTACAATTGCAATCCAAACTTGAACTTTCAGAGTCAGAATTATGAGCAACATTAATGAACTCTTTATCACTTTCTCTTCTTCTGAAGAAGAGTCTGGTTCAGAACTTTCTTCTTCCAAAATAGAGAAGAGTTTTTCTTTAGTTTTTTCATCCATTTCAAGAAGATTAATTTTATTTCTTCTTTTCTTGTTTTTTTGGACAATTGTTAGATCTGTGTCCCTTTCTTCCACATGTCCAGCATGTGTCCTGAGAAGAATCTTTAGAAGCCTTTCTTCTAAATTTTCTTCTTGGTTTTTCTTGATACTCTTTTTCCCACTTAGAAGACTTTCTTTTACAATTCCACTGGGTTCTTTCCATTTTTCCTACTTTCTTCGAAGAAGCAGGTTTTAATGAAGGAAAACCAAACTCGTGGCATAAGCTTCCAAGTTCTGTCAAGTAATTCTTTTGTTCCTTTTTAAGCCATTCTTTCATCTTAAGATCTCTGCAAGCTCCATGGATACAACATTTATGATGTTGATAAGGTCTCCATAAGAGAGCTGTGAGTAAGGAATTTTTCCATCACATCTATCTCTTATTTTTTATCTTACTTTTTCAGCAAAATGGGATGGTAATCCACTTAGAAAACATTCTTTCCAATAGTCATTATTACAATCCGGTCTTATCATAACCTTGTTTATGAACATGTCTTTATACCATCTGAAATCACTCATCTTTATACAGTATAAGTTGTTGAGGATTTCTAGACTTCTATCTTGAAAGTGTTGTGGTTCTCCCACAAAATATTTTTCTATACAATATACCAAAGCAGCTGTTTCATCTTCAATTGGTGTGTCTTCTGTTGTTTCAACACCATTTTCTTGTTTTACTATTGCTTTAATAGTAACAACATTTTAAATATCAGTCCAATTTTGATCGGTAAGGTAATTATCCCACCAGTTTTTTAAAGTACCTATAAAATCAGCAATAAGTCTATTCGTAGCTTGTTTAGCAGTAGCACCTCTTATTTTATAGGAGGTGATGTTCATTCCCATTTCTTGGAGTTTTCCATTGATTTGATCTTCGATCATTCCATCTATGTTCCACTCTTGAATTCCTATTCCATCAGCAGTGGAAACAGGATGAAGAGTATCCTCTTCAAACTGGACATCTGGTAAAGAGGGCCTAGGATAAAAGTTTCTCTTATTTGGTTATCTTTCTCCCATAATTGCTCTAAGGTTTTCTACTTTGGTAATATTTAGTTTGGATAACTGGTTATTGATTTTTTCAAGAATATCATTGGAAACTTGTTGGGTTAACTCAAGAAATTCTCCTTTGGTAAACTCAGGGATTTTGAAGATAGGATTTTTCTCAATAGTAGGACTAATTTTGGAAGAACTGGGTTTTTTCCCAATCTGACTTATGCCTTTGTAACTACCTTTAGCTTCTTCAATATGTTGGGAAACCACATGAAGAACTTGGCTGGTGTAGTTATTTTTTTCGATGAGTTTATTCACATCTGCAGCAGTGGTTATAGCTGAATCATTTTCAATGGGTTTTTTGAAGGGGCATGCCTTGAGGATTTTTTTTCCTTAGGGAATACTAAGGACTTCGAGAGGTTGAGTAACACTTTCAATAACTTGTTCTTTTGTATACCATCTTTTAATAAGTACATTAAGAGATGAGTTGGTGTCCTCAATCTGTCCTGAACATTCAAACCACTTAAAAAATTCAATTTTGATTTTGAATTTTTTCATGTCTTTGAACCACTTATCTCTAAAAGTCTTTCTTTGATTTAATGAATAAGTAGCTTTGTACAATCTACTTTTCGTTGGTGTTCAGGAATTTTCCACCATTTTAGAAGTTTTTTCTTATTTGGTGTGAACTCATCATCATCAAAAGTAAGAACACTAATAGAATCCTTTCTAATATGCTCAGGCTTCATATCACTGAATGTGGGACTTCCAGTTTCATAGTAAACTTTAGGGACAGTTTTTGAAAAATCTACTCCCTGCAATTTACCTTGGTCTAGGTTGTTAATTGTATAAAGGTCATCATCATCTTCCCAGGGGTTAGAAGAAGAAGGTATGGCAGAAGTCATTCTTCTACTTGAATAGCCCTGGGTATGAGAGTTACTAGATCTAAGAAACTTGAGGTTGATAGATCCATCAGGAAATTGAATAACCCTATAAATACTAGTCCTTTTAGGCTGAATAGGTATGGGGTGAGTGATGGAATCAAATTTCCATTCTTCATCTGTAAGGATATCATTCCATTTAAGGAGTCTAGGAACAAAGGTTGTACTATGCTCTTGGTTAGCTTCCATGAGCATTATGACACCTTTAACACTGGTAGATATAGCCTTAGGCGCTATAGTGGTTTTCATGAGCTTATAATATACTCTGTATGTTATAGCTATTTCTCTGGTATCTATTTTGCTATTTATGTTTTTTGTTTTGATATTAAGTGTCAAAGTATCCAGGATATTGGGGTCATGAATATCAATAGAGAAATTAGGATAATAATTAAAGTTAACCGGTCCATTGGCTAGGTTACTTTCTAATACTCCTAGAAGAGAATCATCAAAATTAAGAAGTCTACCATCACGTAGGAGCAAGCAAATAGAGATGTTCAAACCTTTACGAAAGAGAGGTTTAACAGCAACTTGAACAAGACCCAATTGAAGGAAATTAAACTCCTTTTTGAATCTATTAATATCAGCTTTTATTAACAACTTGATTGTTTCAAGAGAAATGTTAATTGCAATAGTAGACTCACGGGTCTGAATATTGTATTTTTGGAACATAAAAAAGTTACCTAACTGATCGTAGAAAATTTACCTAATTGATTGACCTTCTACTCATACATGGTTCGTAAAGTACAGCCTAGAATTCTCTAAGTCCATCATCCCCAAGTGGTTTTATGAATGGTGGCATTTCTTTAGAGGAAATCAGAAAATCCATGCAAAAAACATTTCTGGAAAAGTTTGGTCAATTTTAAATTGATCAAGGAATTTCTACTCTCTCGATAAACATTCGGTTATGTAAATAATTTTTTCAAAAAAGAATATCATATATTATCAGCTGGACCTTTGTCATAACTAAAATTGACAGGGGAGTTTTTATGTAAAGAAATTTCAATTAAAGGGTGGTCTCCAGCTCCAAAAGAAATCCAACAACCTTCACTAAAAGGTTCTCCTTCATCATCAAGCAAGAAATCATCGAAGAATGATTTAAAAAAGAAATTACAGAAGGCTTTGTCTGAGCTTGAAAGTGATCTAGACGAAGATGAAATCCTTCAACTATTAGAAGAAGCATCATCACAGAGCGATGATAACGGAGATATGTTAAAGCCAAAGGCTTTGTCAAAGTATTACCTACTCCCATTTGATTAATTTAATCCTAGTTGAGGTTACAAAAACCAGGATAACTAGTCTTTCGGATAGAGGTACAAAGTACTGAAATTATCTTAAAAGTAAAAGAAAAAATGAAAAGTATTTTGATTAAACTAATCAAATGGGATTGGAAAGATCTATCCATCACCATCTACTTTATCATATCTGCTTTATCAAAATCAAAGTGACAAAGAACTTTTTCAAAAGTTAAGTGGCAGACAACTTTACCAGATGGCCGACAGCTTTATCAAAAGCAAGTGGCAGACAAAGATTCTTCTTGAAGCCAATCAGAGTTTGACAAGAAGACTGCACTCGTCCCTCTTCAGTCTATATAAGGAATTGTATCATTTCATTTCAAGGCATCAGAAAAATATCAAAAACATTTCACTCTCTGAATTTCTCTTCGCCTAGTATTACTACTACTGGTGTTCTTATTTTGCTCTGAATGTATATGCAATGCTTCTGCTACAATAAATAAGAGTTCTTCTATTTCTTGTAAGTTCTTTATTTTATATCTTGTTTACTTAAGTGATCCAAAATGGTATCAAAGATATATTTACCGTTAACTATGATTAGCTAAATCTGGTATGCCATGATTATGCCGGAGCAATGATAGATTCTTAATAAGTTAAATTCTTAATTAATTATATTCTATTTATTGTATGTGGAATGTTCTATCCTTCATTAAAAATTATAGAGGTTATTTATGGTGATTTGAGGTGAGGTTTTGAGTTATTGTCAAACAGTCCCATAGCCAAGGTAAGGCTTTATTGACTGTAAGGTAGTTTATTTGATTGGTAACTCATATAATATCCAAGATTCCTTAGGTGTAATATCCTTGTTATAACTCTATAATAATTTTTAAAGGACTGGATCTTCACATACAATAATCTGTTTATAGTAATTTAAGAATTTAATGTTATTATAAATCTATCATGAAAGCTTAAGCATAATCTAATGGCATACTTTCTTAATATGGAAAACCATCAACACATTACTAATAGTATAAATCTTTCAGTTTCAAAAGTTGAAAATGTTTACAAAACTGGTCTATACCAAAAGAACCCTTTGAAAAGATTTATCAATTAGGTAACTTTTCTATGTTTAAAAATATAATATCTAGACCTGTGAGTCTACTATTGCAATTAACAATTCTCTTGAAACAATCAAGTTGTTGATAAATGCTGATATTAATAGATTCAAGAAAAAGTTTAACTTCCTTCATTTGGGTCTTGTTCAAGTTGCTGTTAAACCTCTTTTCGGTAAAGGATTGAATATCCCTATTTGCTTGCTCTTACATGATGATAGACTTCTTAATTTTGATGATTCTCTTCTAGGAGTCTTAGAAACTAACCTAGCCAATGGCTTGGTTTACTTCAATTGTTATCCTAATTTCTCTATTGATATTAATGACCCCAACATCATAGATACTTTGACACTTAATATCAAAACAAAGAACATGATTAGCAAAATAGATACCAGAGAAATAGCTATAATATACTCATGAAAACCATTATAGCCCATAAGGCTATATCTACCAGTGTTAAAGGTGTCACAATGCTCATGGAAGCTAACAAAGAGTATAGTACAACCTTTGTTCCTAGACTCCTTAAATGGAATGACATCCTTACTGATGAATAATGGAAATTTGATTCTATCACTCACCCCTTACCAATTCAGCCTGAAAGGTCTAGTATAGATCGAGTTATTCAATTTCTTGATGGATCTATCAACCTCAAGTTTCTTAGATCCAGTAACCTTAATACTCAGGGCTCAAGTAGAATAATGTCTTCAGCCAGACTTTCTTCTTCTAACCCCCCCCGGGAAGATGATGATAATGACCCATTATACAGTTAAGAACCTAGAACAGGATAAAATGCAGGGAGTAGATTTTTCAAAAACTGTCCCTAAAGTTTACTATGAAACTGGAAGTCCCACTTTCAGTGATATGAAGCCTAAGCACACTAGAAAGGATTCTATTAGTGTTCTTACTTCAGATGCTGATGAGTTCACTCCAAATAAGAAAAAACTTCTAAAATGGTAGAAAATGCCTGAACATCAAAGAAAAGTAGATTGGTACAAAGCTACTTATTCTTTAGAACAAAGAAAGGCCTTTAGAGATAAGTGGTTCAAAGAAATGAGAAAATTCAAAATCGAAATTGAGTTTTTTAAGTGGTTTGAATGTTTGGGACATATTGATGACACCAAATCATCTCTCAATGTTATTATTAAAAGATGGTACACAAAAGAATAAGTTATTGACAGTGTCACTCCTCTTCTCGAAGGCCTTAGTATTCCCTATAGAAAACAAATCCTCAAGGCATCCCTCTTTAAAAAACCCATTGAAAATGATTCAGCCATAACCACTACTGCTGATGTGAATAAACTCATAGAGAAAAATAACTACACCAACCAAGTTCTTCATGTGGTTTCCCAACATATTGAAGAAGCTAAAGGTAGTTATAAAGGCATAAGTCAAATTGGGGAAAAATCCAGTTCTTCCAAAATCAGTCCTACTATTGAGAAAAACCCTATCTTTAAAATCCCTGAGTTTACCAAAGGAGAATTTCCTGAGTTAAACCAACAAGTTTCCACTGATATTCTTGACAAAATCAATAACCAGTTATCCAAAATAAATACTACCAAAGGTGAAAACCTTAGACCCATTATGGGAGAAAGATACCCAAATAAGAGAAACTTTTATCCAAGGCCCTCTTTTCCAGATGTCCAGTTTGAAGAAGATACTCTTCATCCTGTAGCCACTGCTGATGGAACAGGAATTCAAGAATGGAACATAGATGGAATGATCGAAGGTCAAATCTATGGAAAACTCCAAGAAATAGGAATGAACATCATCGCCTACAAAATGAGAGGTGCTACTGATAAACAAGATGCAAATAGACTCATTGCAGGTTTTACAAGTACTTTGAAAAATTGGTGGGATAATTACCTTGCTGATCAAAACAGGACTGATATTCAAACTGCTGTTACTATTAAAGCAATAGTAAAACAAGAAAATGGTGTTGAAACAGTAGAATATACACCAATTGAAGATGCAACAGCCACTTTGGTCTACTACATAGCCAAACATTTTGTGGGAGAACCACAACTCTTTCAAAATAAAAGTCTAGAAATCCTAAACAAATTATACTGTAAAAGGATGAGTGATTTCAGATGGTATAAAGACATGTTCATAAACAAGGTGATGATAAGATCAGATTGTAACAATGACTACTGGAGAGAACATTTTCTAAGTGGTTTACCATCTCATTTTGCTGGAAAGGTAAGATAAAAAATAAGAGATAGATGTGATGGGAAAATTCCTTATTCACAGCTCTCTTATGTAGACCTTATCAGCATCATAAATATTGTAGCTATAGAGCTTTGCACAGATCTTAAGATGAAAGAACGACTTAAAAAGGAAAAAAAGAATTTCTCGACAGAACTTGGAAGCTTCTGTCACGACTTTGGTTTTCTTACATTAAAACCTCCTTCTGCGAAGAAAGTAGGAAAAATAGAAAGAACCCAGGAGAACTATAAAAGAAAGTCTTCTAAAAGGAAAAAAAGTATGAAGAAAAACCAAGAAGAAAATTTAGAAGAAAGGCTTCTAAATATTCTTCCCAGGACACATGCTAGACATATGGAAAAAAGGGACACAGATCAAATAATTGTCCAAATACAAGAAAAGAAGAAACAAAATTAATCTTCTTGAAATAGATGAAAAAACCAAAAAGAAACTCTTCTCTATTTTAGAAGAAGAAAGTTCTGAACTAGACTCTTCAGAAGAAGAAGAAAGTGATGAAGAGTTCATCAATGTTGCTCATAATTCAGACTCTGAAAGTTCAAGTTCGGATTGTAATATAATGGAAACTTTTGCCTGTGTGATAGTAAAACTATCAATGTCATCTCTGAGAACTCTACTGAGACATTATTTTCTACCATTGAACATATTCAAGATGAAAAAACCAAAAGAAATTACCCCATTGAACTGAGAAAATTGGTTATCAGGCAGAAAGAAGAAAAGCCTAAGATAACACCCTTCAGCATGAAGCAAATCATGAGCAAATTTGACGTAAAAAGAGAAGAACAATCTATCTCTGAATTAAGAGGCGAAATAAAAAACTTGAAGAAAGAAATTCAAGATGTGAAGGCAAGACTTCACAAAATTGAGGCAAACTCTCTCACTGAAGAAAAATGAGAGAAGCAAATGTTCGGAGAGAATCTACTTCAAAACCCTTCAAGACAGATCAAAATGATTTTGAATCAGATTCTCTAGAAAATGATTTTGAAGTAGGTATTAACACTATTTCAAGAATTAAACCTCAAATTTCTCACATTCTTATTAAATTAGTTATTAATAATGATTTTGTTCTTAACAAAATTGCTTTGTTAGACAGTGGTGCAGATAGGAATTGTATCATCAAAGGACTTATCCCTACAAAATACCTTACTAAAGGAACTACTAAACTCTTTAGTGCAATAGGTGAAAGAATTTTGATAGATTTCAAACTATCTAATGCTCATATATGCAGTAATGGAATTTTCCACTCTAATGATATTATTATTACCAAAAATATTAACAAATACATTTTTTCTGGGCATTGCTTTTATTACTCAGATCAAACCTTACACCTATGACTTTAATGTAATACGCACCAAAATCTTAGGTAAAGATATATCTTTCCCTTTTATAAAACCTCTTTCTCAAGAAGAAAGTAAATTTTTACATAAGAAAACTGCTTTTAAAATAAACAGAAATTCTCAACTAATTTGATTTCTAAAAGAAGACATTAAAGTAAACAAAATTGAGCAAATTTTAAAAACCCCTGAAATGGTAAACAAGATTTCCAATCTCCAGAAAATGTTTGAAGAAATATTTGCTCAGATTTTCCAAATACATTCTAGGAAACAAAAACCCATATTGTAGAACTTCCTTATATTGATGGTTTTGATGAAAAGTCTATTTCAACAAAGGCTAGACCTATTCAAATGAACCACGAATTAATAGAGATTTGTAAAAAGGAAATCAACAGCCTTTTGGAAAATAAAATTATTAGGCCTTCTAAATCACCATGGAGTTGTTCAACGTTTTATGTTAATAATGCTGCGAAGAAAGAAAGAGGTTCTCCCAGACTATTTATTAACTATAAACCACTAAATGCTACATTAAAGTGGATTAGATAACCGATTCCTAATAAAATGGGTCTTTTGAAAAGGACTTTTAAAGCAAATGTTTACAGAAAATTTGATATGAAATCAGGTTTTTGGTAAATTCAAATTGCTGAAAAAGATAAATACAAAACTGCATTCAATGTCCCTTTTGGACAATATGGATGCAATGTTATGCCTTTTGGGTTAAAAAATGCCCCTTTAGGTTTGGGATTAGTCTTTTCTGAGGACATAGATTCTCATTTTAAACACCTAACATTTTTTTATAATATTGTAAAAGCCAACGGTTTGGTCATAAGTGCTAAGTAAATCAAATTATTTCAAACCAAAATCAAGTTTTTTGGTCATGATCTATTTCAAGGTACTTATAAACCTATTTGCAGGGCAATTGAATTCTCAAATAAATTTCCTGATATCATTGCTGACAAAACTCAATTACAGAGGTTCTTAGGAAGCCTTAACTATGTTGCTGACTTTATCCCTAAAGTCAGACATATATGTAAACCCTTGTATGATAGGTTGAAGAAGACTCCAGTTCCATAGGAAAGAGATAAAACCGAAGCAGTCATAAAAATTAAGGAGATTGTCAAAATTCTACCTTGTCTGGGCATCCCTAATCCAGACTACTTCATGATCGTTGAGACTGATGCATCAGACAATTTGTATGGTGGGATTCTTAAACAAAAAGAAACCTCAAAAATGGTATCAGATCCCTGTTTACCGTTAAATATGATTAGCTAAATCTGCAATGCCATGATTATGCCAAAGTAAAGATAGATTCTTACTAAGTTAAATTCTTAATTAACTATATCCTACTTATTATATGTTGTATCTCCTATCCTTCATTAATAATTATAGAGGTTATTTTTGGTGATCTGAGGTGAGGTTTTGAGTTATTGTCAAATAGTTTCGATGCTGACAGACTGTCCCATAGCCTAGGTGAGGCATTACTGACTGTAAGGTAGTTTAGTTGACTGGAAACTCATGAAATATCCAAGATTCCTTAGGTGTAATAACCTTGTTATAACTTTATAATAATTTTTAAAGGATTGCATCTTCACATACAATAATCTGTTTATAGTTATTTAAGAATTTAATGTTATTATCAATCTATCATAAAAATTTAGGCATAATTTAATGGCATACTCTCTTAATATGGACAACCATCAACATATTACTAATAGTATAAACCATCAACCATTCATATATCTTTACCTATGATTTTGGTACGTATTGCATCAAAGTTAGAGGTGTAAGGTTTGATCTGAGTAATAAAAGGAATGCCAAGAATAATGTCTTCGTTAATATTTTTGGTAATAAAAAAATCATTAGATTGGAAAATTCCATTACTACATATATGAGCATTAGATAGCTTGAAATCTATCAAAATTCTTTCACCTGTTGCACTAAAGAGTTTAGTAGTTCCTTTAGTAAGGTATTTTGTAGGGAGAAGTCCTTCGATGATTCAATTCATACCCTATTCCATCAGCAGTGGCTACAAGATAAAGAGTATCTTCTTCAAACTGGACATCTGGAAAAGAGGGCCTTGGATAAAAGTTTCTTTTATTTGGGTATCTTTCTCCCACAATGGCTCTAAGGTTGTCACCTTTGGTAATATTTAGTTTGGATAATTGGTTATTGATTTTGTAAAGAATATCATTGGAAACTTGTTGGTTTAACTCAAGAAATTCCTGGTAAACTCAGGGATTTTTAAGATAAGGTTTTTCTCAATAGCAGGACTGATTTTGGAAGAACTGGGTTTTTCCCCAATCTGACATATGCCTTTATAACTACCTTTAGCTTCTTGAATCTGTTGGGAAACCACATGAAGAACTTAGTTGGTGTAGTGATTTTTCTCGATGAGTTTATTCACATCAGCAGCAGTGGTTATGGCTGAATCATTTTCAATGGGTTTTTTGAAGGGGGATGCCTTGAGAATTTTTTTCTGTAGGGAATACTAAGGCCTTCGAGAGGAGGAGTGACATTGTCAATAACTTGTTGCTTTATGTACCATCTTTTAATAAGAACATTGAGAGATGAGTTGGTATCATCAATCTATCCCGAACATTCAAGCAACTTAAAAAACTCAATTTTGGTTTTGAATTTTTTCATATCTTTGAACCACTTATATCTAAAGGCCTTTCTTTGTTCTAAAGAATAAGTAGTTTTGTACCAGTCTACTTTTCTTCGATGTTCAGGCATTTTCCACCACTTTAGAAGTTCTTTCTTATTTGGTGTGAACTCATCATCATCAGAAGTAAGAACACTAATAGAATCCTTTCTAGTGTGCTCAGGCTTTATATCACTGAAAGTGGGACTTCCAATTTCATAGTAAACTTTAGCGACGGTTTTTGAAAAATCTACTCCCTATATTTTACCCTATTTTAGGTTGTTAACTGTATAAAGGTCATCATCATCTTCCCGAGGGTTAGAAGAAGAAGGTCTGGTAGAAGACATTCTTCTACTTGAAGAGCCCTGTGTATGAGGGTTACTGGATCTAAGAAACTTGAGGTTGATAGATCCATCAGGAAATTGAATAACTCGATCAATACTAGACCTTTCAAGCTAAAATGATAAGGGGTGAGTGATGGAATCGAATTTCCATTCTTCATCGGTAAGGATACCACTCCATCTAAGGAGTCTAGGAACAAAGGTTGTACTATGCTTTTGGTTAGCTTTCATGAGCATTGTGACCCCTTTAACACTGTTAGATATAGCCTTAGGGGCTATAGTGGTTTTCATGAGCTTAGAATATACTCT
>JBDJHY010202502.1:0-11586 GCA_039654485.1 Withania somnifera | reverse complement strand
GGAAACTTCCCCAAAATCCATAGAAAAGTTTCGTGAATATTTTGTTCGTCATCCCCATCTTCGGTAAGTAATTTCATTTGTTAAATTTCATTAAAGTTAGATTTTTCTTCATTAATGTCCTAGTCATGATTTTCTTATTCCTTCAATTATATCCGAAGTTATATGGTAAATCCTTGCACTTAAGGGAAATTATACATCGTAATAATGTTTTCTTTTCCGAATTTAATTTACAAATTCATAAAGGTCGAATCTTTAGCCCTTTTTATACTCAATCTTCTTCGGGCTATTCAAGGGTCTTCCGTTACCTAAATTGTTCTCAATTTTGGATCACAGATTTCTAGTAACGTTGGGAACCCCGTGACGAAGTTTATTTTCAGTTCCGACGAAGGGGCTCCTCAGGCCCTTTTTAGGCCAAATTTTAGGCCTAGTATGGAACTTAGTATAATATATACCTTTAGACTCATATTGATATGTGGAATACTTTTACGCAAGTTTCAGAGCAATTGGAGATCATTTGATATTAGTTGGAGTAAGATTCATGAGCTCGCAATGCTTTATCATTGGATAACAGGTTCCGTGGGGGTTATCTCTAGGCTTATACCTTCAATAATTGTACTATATAGCATATGTGGGTTGAGTATCTAGGTGGTTATAGTGACCCTGTACCATTCTTTTATCTGTTTCCTCTTTGATATATATATATTTTGGAATTTGGATTTATATGGTGCCTGTAACCTAGGATTTGTCTAGGATACCTATGCAGGGCACAAATGGTTGTGATTTCATGTATATATACTTTGTTGATATGCTACACATGCATTACACGAGAGGTTGGGCCGCCATTGGCTCTAGCAAGAGTGCATTAAGGCAGGGCCAGTATCACCACAATATAATTGAATTGTACAGGCTAGACATTTATTTTAGTAATAATAATAGATAATAATGATATAATATACTAAATTGGAATATTCTAATAATGATATAAGTAAATAACCTTTAACGTTTCTAGACTCAATGATGTACCAAGAACCCAGTACTACTATTTCTACTTATTTTAGCCCAGGTTTTACACCCTAGCACCGGGAAGTATCATTTGACAAATTATGCTAAGATTTGAGACAAACTCTGTTTGGCAGTGAGTACAGTCACTGGAACTTGAGTCTGTCATCATACGGCAGTGAGCACAACTCTTCGATACTATCACATATAAAATAACTTACTGAAATTATAGTTGTTTTCACAACCCAAAATCTAATTCAAGAAGGCTTTTGCAACCCTCCAGTAGACAAGCCTAAGCCTATAGCTCGGAGCTATGAGCAATGGGCTATAAAATCTCAAAATATCCGACAAAAGAGAAACAACATAAGTAAAGACATAAAAGAACGAAAGCGGAAGGAATACATATATAACCCAAATTCCAAAACTTGGTGTCAATGCCATATGGAGCTACTATATAGAAGAGAAATATTATAGAATATACAAAGTAACTCCTACAAAAGTAGTACAGCACAGGGCCTGCGATAGAAAAAATAAAGCAAGTCGAAGCCAAGGAAACCATGATCGACTCGGATGGCAAAGCTCACTGTAATATATGCAATCAGTTAAATCTACTCCATAAGATCACAGCATCTCTAATAACCCCTATCGGTATATGCACCACAACAATGGTACAAAAGTGCAGCATGACTACCAAGCAAGGTACCCAATATGCATCATTGATCGACTGGGCTAAAATAAAAGATGAGTAATAAAGGCGAGGAAGTAAAATAGGTTAATAATAATAGAGAAGCGGTAAAACTAATAGATTAGAAGATAGGTAAGATATCATTCGTGTAAGTATAGATCTGCAAGAACTAAACATGGTAGACACAATCCATATTAACCTATATCCAAAAGCCCTAAACTGAAGTAAGGGAACATACATGTGCTCCAGTTCATCCAAACCCCACTAAACATAATTCTATATATGCATGTACCATGAATAAAGATCAAATCGTAGGATACAACTAAGTAAGGAACAGAAAGTAAAAACATAAAATCTACTTGGCATCCCATACCACCGGTAAGTAACACCAGTACAGAAAATCCCACTGTGATAGGCACACACCATACAAAAGAAGTACATAGGGGTGTAGGAAAGTAAAGTGGAGTAGTAAAATCAGTTCAAAAACATAGGGCCTCACCCCGTCAATGCAAAAACCTAGAGCCTCTCCCCCTATAAATACCAAAACCCGAGGTGTCGCCCCCTATCAGTGCCAGTAACCAAGGCCTCTCCCTCACAGTACCAAAACTCAGGCACACATACCTAGTCAGTGCCAGTAATAAGGGCCTTGCCCTAACAATGCCAATCTCAAGGCCTCGCCTCCTATCATTTCCAATCTCGGCCATGCTCACCCTACCAGTGCAAATCTCAGGGCCTCTCCCCCTATAAGTACAAATCTTGAGAATATACCCCCTGTTAGTTCCAATCTTGGGGCCTCTCCATTTATTAGTGCAAAAACCCACGCACACCTCCCCTGTTAGTGCCAGCAACTAGGACCTCGCCCTCATAGTGCATTTCTCGGGGCCTCGCCTCTTTTCAGTGACAGTGACCAGCCAAAAAAGTAATATATAGGGGTCTCAACACAGAATGGAAATAATAATACATATAATAATAAAAACAAAAATTAAGAAGAGTCTATGATTGGCCAAAGGCCAGATGCTAAGAACTCATCTCACCACACTTATCGTGCAATGAATAAAATAGCTCCTAGGATCAGTGACCTCCACATAATGGGACCAAGACCCGAGCATACAATCCTTCACCCTCTATGCCCTCACACGGGCCCCTGAAATCCAATAAGAATATCAAATAAAATACAATGATCAACCTCAATACCATCCCACACTACTAGAAAAATCACAAGCATGAATAATAACCTAGTCTACTATGCACATAAATAAACCTAACCTATTTGGGCACCGATAAAATTTTTTGAAGTACAGGTACAATGGATATGAAGCTCCAACAATATCAATCTCACCCGAAATTATAAAATTTTGAATTCAGGGATCAAAAAATGAAGAATGATACCCATATGAAATTACCAAATAGGTCAGAAAGCAGGCCCCACCGCCCAAAAAATTATACTAAGTATACTAGTGCGAAGGCCACAGCTCGGGGGACTTATGTCCAAATTTAATCTTTAGGTAACAATGGATAGGAGGATTAAACATGGTTTAAAGTAATAAAATGTAAACATTTTACATAACTAAAGAAGAGCAGAAGGAACGAGAAAATACCCAGAAAGACTAGCACCATGAACTCACACGATTACACGCGCTACTCCCCTCGGCTTGAAACCCTCAAAACCTACCTCACACAACAGCTCAAAGAACTAAAATGAAATAGAAAATTAGCTGAAAAATTAAGGGGAAACCCCTATTTATAGACTGCATGGGCGCTGGGGAGACTCTATTAGCGTGGCCTCTTATGTGCAAGGGCGACCTCGTTAGGGCGGCCAAGTGCCCGATAGGGTGATCTGTGACATGCAGCTGCTCTTAACAAAATTAAAAAAACTCTGGGGGGCTAAAACGAGCACCCTGAGTCCAATTTTAGGAAACCAAATAGTGTATTTTGGGAGGAAACCAAACTACGAACTAAACGAAATCGACGAAAAGACCAACCGAGGTCGTTTAAGCTAAAAGGACCCCAAACTCAAGGATCAAAAGGAGAAAATCTAAGGAATTTCCACAAACCTATTCAAAATGATCTCGGACACCGCAGAAGAAAAACAAGGACTTAATTAGCCCAAAATTGACATTCTAGAACTGATAGAATTATTGAAGTCTCGATCCGATGCTTCGATCACCAAAAGATCACCCAGGATCCAAAATGAGCTTTGGGTGGGCTGAATTTCCACAAAGCAACCTAAGATCAAAATAAAAATCCCAGGAAACGAACTTATGGTCTACCTTGACCAAAGTTGGCGTACCGGAGCTAATGGAACTATTGGAATTTGATTCCACGTGTGTTTACTACAATTTCACTCTTGAGTATTTTAAAACTAAAACTTCAGAAAGGGAAACTAACAAAATAAGCAAACGAGTTGCCAGGGCACCGAGCTACTAATCTCAGAAAGTCATAAATGACTTGGGGAAACTACCAAACACCTTTGCACACTAAAAAAGACAAAAATAAGGAAATAACTAGATGGGTCATTATAGTTGTTAAGGCATGGGACGCCATAACTTACTAATATTATAGTTGTTAAGGAATGGGATGCCATAACTTACTAATATTACGGCTCTGAGAAGTGGGATGCCATAACTTGCCAACATTATGGTTTTGAGACATGGGACACCAAGACTTATTGATATTATGACTTACTAAGACTATTGATACATATGAGTCATTGACCCCAAATTGGATACATTAGGGCTTAAAGGGATGTAAGGATATATGATAATGGTAGACAGTGGTTTTTTCATGGTGTTTATATACTTTTATACACTTGTTTCTTCAATGTACCCCTTTTCATTTGGTAGGCCAACGGGTGAGCATGATTTTTTTTAAAAAAAAATTATTTATCATATTATTAATTTACTATTTAGTTACTATAGTGTTACTTTTGAGACTTACTGGTTATGCGGGATAAATGTTCTTTATATCATTGATTATTCATCCTTCCCTTGCTTGAGGTTAATGGTATATCGTCCATATTCTCTCTTAATCTTTACTTGGTTTTTTATTATGGTTGTTATTATTCAAATATACCATTAGAAGGGTTTTGGGTACAGTTTCCTTTATTGCCTGAAATCTTATTATGTGATTAGATAGCAATGAATGTTCTACTTGTTACTTGATTTGTATCTCAGTAGCTAGCTTCCATGATGTACTATTTTCTTTAGTAACCCTAATTTATTGTATTATGTTTTTTACTACTTTTAATGTTGCTAGGTACCTAGTGGGCCCTCAAAGCCTATAAGGTACGGGTTGTTCGGAATCTTGTAGACATACTACATTTCCAAGTGAAGATCCTAATACAGGTGCCCAACCTTGTTTCACAAACCTTTATTCGTGCAGATTCTATTGCTCTTCAAAGATCCAAGGCGAGCTTGGCATCCAGTTTTTCCTAGTTATCTTCAGCATTAATATTGATCTCCATGTATTTTTGAAGTTAAATTTGTATTAGACATTTGATTCCATGTTCTGTACTTAGAGGTTTTGTATTAAATTGATATCAAGGTTTGAGAATTTTTTATTCTTCATACTTTGGCTACATCATATAAAATTTATTATACTTGAGCTTTTTACTTAATATAGTAGTCCTCCACTTCATTTTTATACTACAGGGTTGGTTCACCTACTGGTGGTATAGTAGGTTCCATCAATAAATCCAGTCATGACAAAATTGGTATCATAGCACTAGGTTCGTTGATGTCAGTGTATATAACCAATGCTTATTAATGTCCTCCAGATAGTCCCGGAGATGTTTGATTCTTATCTTCGCAAGGCTATAGTGACTTTTAGGAGAATAACTCTTTCTTATGAATTCTATATCATGCATATGTCCTTGATGGTTTCTTGAAAGTTCTCACTCATTGTCATCACTCTTTTGCAAATGCCTTGTACATTCGTCAGCAGCAGGGAAGACTTCTTGAATTCCTCCCTAAGTACCAGTAGAGGTACCTATGGATGCTTCTACCCCAGAGGTTTCATCAGTGCCTGCTGCACAAATTTTAACACCAGCTACAACACCTATTGAGCACCTCCTCCATATATTTGTAACATCTTGAGAAAGTTTCTCTATGCCTATGGTGGTCCCCCAACAGATGGGGCAGAGATATTTGTTCCAGCACCACAGCCTACAGTTGTAGTTCCTACAGTGCAGCCAGTTTTACATATTATTCCAGCAAATATTCCTACACCTACTAAGGTCCTCCTAGTACCATTTGTTGCTCCTGCAATTAAGCAGCAGAGAGCTATAACAGATTTGAAAAAGAAGCTCCAACAGGCTTTATAAAGTTGGATCCCGCTTGTTTCAATGGGTCCCAGGGGAAGATGCAAATGAGTACATAGTTGACTGTGAATAATAAAGGTTGAATAACATGGGTATGTTGAACACCCACGATGCAACTTTTACCACCTATCATATTTGTGGTACAGCTAAGCAGTGGTGGAGGGATTTTGTTGTATGAAAACCAACAGGTTCACCTCAACCGACCTGAACTAAGTTTTATGAGGCTTTTATGAGAAAGTTTGTGGCAAGGGCCGAACAAGAACACTTAAGGGAGGAGTTTAAGAATCTTGAATAGGGATCGATATCGGTGGAAGGATATGAGGCTCGATGCCACCAACTGCCACTTTATGGTGTGGAGTTTATGCCTATTGAGGTGGAGAAAGTTCACAGATTTTCTTATGATTAAGAGACAGGATCCGCAGGCTGTAGGTTTTCTAGTATCTAATGGTCGTCCATTTCAGGCAGTGGTAGATCATGCTAACTCTATGGAGGCCTTCTATCCTAAGTTGCACAACGAGAAGAAGAAGTGGCATCAGGGAGGTTTCAGTAGGTCCTATTCTAGGGGTCGTGGTCAGTTTTAGTATTCACAGGGCTAGTCCAGCAGACTGATGGAGGCATCCTTATACCTTTTATTTCTTTTTCCAGTTCAGTAATTTTAGGGATCTAGATCTTTGCAGCGGGGTGGTCAATTAGGTTCTAGCCGAGCATCTAGGTAGATTGGGCCATTAAGGTCATGTTTCTAGTATGGCTTTGTGGGTCATTTTCCAGAGATTACATTCATGGTGGGCCATCGGGGCTGTTTTTTCTAATTTGACATCATGGGCCACTAGCTAAGCTAGGTTGCTCCCCAAGCCATACAGCCCATGCAGGAAGTGCCTCCGTTGGCTACAGGTGTGGTACAGGAGACTATCATAGTAGTGGCTGGGATGGTAGGGGCGATGGTCGTGGTTGTGGTCATTATGGTAGTGATCGGTATTTGTACCTGATTCTATGGCCTCAGCCAATGTTATTATAGTTACTATTTTTGTGTTTTCTATACCTGCGTCGACCTTATTTGATCCTGGATCTAGTTGATCTTATGTGACATCCTATTTTGTGCCTATTTTGGGGTTTCCTAGTGATGCATTAGTCATATCCATATGTGTTGCTACTCGTGTAGGGGATTATTTAGTAGTGGATCAAGTGTTCCAGTCGTGTATGATTTCTGTTAGTTCACTAGACACTTGGCCTAACTTGATGCTTTTAGACATGGTTGATTTTGATGTCGTTATGGGCATGGATTCATTGTCCCCTCACCATGTGGTTTTGGATTTTTAGCCAAGACCGTTACCTTAGCATTGCCTAGTTTATCTCTAATTGTGTGGAAGGGTTCTATTAGCCATGCACCGACAGGATTTATTTTTTTTCCTTCAGTCGAGGAGGTTGCTAGGGAGAGGGTTTTTGGCATACCTATTATATGTTGGTGATATTTAGGATGACATTCCTACTCCTGAGTTTCTCCCTATTGCTTCTAATTTTCTCGATATATATGTTTGACCGACCTACCACAAGAGAGATATATTTACTTTTCTATTTATTTAAAGTCACCACTAACCCATTTTTATTACTCCTTATCATATGGCTCCTGTACAGTTGAGATAGATGAAGGTTTAGCTACAAGACTTGTTAGATAAGGGTTTTGTTCGCTCTAGTGTGTCATGTTAGCATGCATTAGTTTTGTTTGTGAAGAAGAAGATGGTACTATGTGTATATGCATTGATTATCGACAGTTGAGTAAAGTTACAATGAAGAACAAATATCCTATACTGAAAATCGATGATTTATTTGTTCAGCTTTAGGGAGCCGCAGTGTTTTCTATGATTGACTTGAGATCCTGTTACCATCAGTTGTGGATTCAAATAGAGAATATTCCTAAGACAGTGTTTTGGACTCATTATAGTCACTATGAATTTCTTATTAAGTCCTTTAGTTTGACTAATTCTCTTCTAACTTTCGTGGATTTGATGCATAGGATGCTTAAGCCCTGCTTGGACTCTTTTGTGATTGTTTTATTAATGACATCCTGGTGTATTCGTGGAGTAGGTCCGATTATAAGCAATATTTGAGGTTGATTTTTTATAAACTAAAAGAACATAGGATTTATGACAAGTTCTCAAAGTGAGATTTTTGGTTGGAGTCTACTGCATTTTTAGGACATGTAGTATCCAAAGGTAGGATTAAAGTTTGTCCAGCAAAGATTCAGGCAGCGTGAGACTATTCAAGGCTGACATCTGTTTCTGAGATTCAAATTTTATTGGATTAGCTGGGTACTATTGGTGTTTTCTTAAGAGGTTCTCATCGATTGCGATGCCCTTAAAGAAGTTGATTAGGAAGGATGTTGCCTTTTAGAGGTCTGATGATTATGGGTTGAGCTATTCAGCTCACAGAGTTGTTTACTTTAGCTCCAGTATTGACCTTGCCAATGAAGGGTTAGGGATTCTTCGTGTATTATGATACTTCTGGTGTTAGTTTGGGTTGTGTTTTGATGCAGTAGGGTTGAGTGATTGTATATGTTTTGAGGTAGCTAAAGGTCCATGAGGGTAAATACTCCACTCATGACTTAAAGTTGGCGGAGGTAGTGGTTGCACTTAAGATTTGGAGACATTATTTGTATGGAGTCCTGTGTGAGATCTTTATTAACCATTGTAGTCTTCAGTAAGTTATGATCCAGAAGGAGTTGAATTCTTGGAAGATAAGGTGTATTGAGTTACACAAAGACTATGATATTTCTATTCACTATCATCTGAGCAAGGCAAACATTGTGGCGGATGGCTTGAGATAAAAAACGGTTAGCATGGTATCTTAGAAGCCTTGAAATTTTCAAAGAGGCCATTGGCAGTGGAAGTTCAGTCATTGGCTAGTTGATTTTTCAACTTGACCTAGCTGACCCAGAAGAGCATTAGCATGTGTTGAGGCCAGATCTTCCTTGTTAGATCAGATTTAACAACGAAAGTGTGAGGATGATCGTTTGGTTTCTCTCTATGATCAAGTCTTAGTTGGAGTGGCTAGCAAGGCTTTTATTGATTCACATGGGCTCACTGGTATGATGGTCCCATTTTACACCATAGGTTAGGGATTTGATGCAGTTGATACTGTGTGAGGCTCACAACTTTAGCTATTCTATTCATCGTGGTGCAGCTAAGACATACCTCAATTTTTGACAGTTGTATTGGTGGAATGGGATGAAAATTGACATTGATGAGTATGTGTCCAAGTGTTTGAATTGTCAATTGGTCAATTATGAGCATCAGCGATAGGGTAGTTTGATTCAACGGCTTTATATTCCATCTTGGAAGTGAGAGCAGGTGACTATGGACTTTGTTTTTAGGTTGCCTTGGACTAGCAGAGGGCATGATAAGGGTTTGGGTCATTGTTGAAAGACTGACTAAGTCAGTGCACTTTATCCCTACTCACTGCACTTATAATGCTAAGCATTTCGATTAAATCTATATTCATGAGGTAGTTTGATCGTATGGTGTTTCTATGTCCATTATTTCGGACAGAGGCAGCCAGTTAACTTTGCAGTTTTAGAGATCTATTTAGCTTTACTTGCGTACCAAGGATTATTTGAGTATTGCATTTCATCCACAGACTGACGGTTAGTCTGAGCATACCATTTAGGTGTTAGAGGATATGCTGAGGGCTTGTATGTTAGACTTTGGTGGTGCTTGGTGATCAACACCTACCATTAGTAGAGCTTGCTAATAATAAAAAATATCACTCAAACATTGTGATGGCACCTTTTGAGGCATTGTATGTAGGCAGTATAGGTCTCTTATTAGGTGGTTTGATGATTTTGAGGCCATACTCCAGTCTTTAGATTTGTTACGTAATTCTCTTGATCAGGTTTGATTAATTCAGGATAGATTAGGGGAAGCACATAGTAGAAAGTAGAGCTATGCCGATCAGTGGCTTCGTGCCCTAAAGTTTGGAGTTTGTGATAGACTCTTCTTGAGGGTATCCCCTATGTGAGGTATGATGAGGTTCGGTAGGCAACGCAAGATTTGTCCCAGGTTTATTGGACCATTTGAGATTTTGGAGAGAGTTGGTGATGTTACCTTTCGGTTGACCTTATATCCTATGCTTTCAGTCGTTCATCTAGTATTTCATGTTTTGATGTTGTGTCGGTATATTTTAGATGATTCTCATGTCATTCTAGAGGATTTAGTGCAACTAGATGAGAATCTGCCTTTTGTTAAGGAGCTTGTAAAATTTTTTATAAGGATATTAGAAACTTGAGATCTATAGAGATTCCAGTTGTCAGGGTACAGTGGAGGCACCTTCCGATCGAGGAAGTGACTTGGGTGATCAAGAATGAGATGCGAAACCAATATCCACAACTTTCTGAGACATCAGGTACTTTCTCTTCCTACTTATTTCTTGTTTTTACTTGACTTTCGAGGATGAAATTTCTTTTAGTAGTGGATGTTATAATGACACACACGGTCACTTATGAGAATTATGCGATGTATTGCATTCTAGAGCATTTCAGTAGTAGCTCCAAGTCATTTATGACTTGCTGGGATCGATAATTTGCTTCCGTAGAAGCTCGATTGAGAAATATCTCAAATTGTCTATTTTAGAGCATAAAGCTAAGTACTCGTTGACTAATGTCAACTTTCCTTCAAGACGAGCTTGGAATTAAATTCCGACACTTTCTTAACTCGAAATGCAAAAAAAAGTCAGTATTGATCTTATGTTTATGTTTCTGAATTATTTGCATTTTTGTGCTAATTTGTAAATTTTTGTTAAGTTTAAGCTTAAAGTAGAGGTTGGGTTGTATTTTGATGTTCGGAGTGTTGACATGGAATTTAGATGCTTCCATTAGTTCCTGAATGGTGAATTTAGGCTAGTGAAGCTATTGG
Source organism: Withania somnifera (assembly GCA_039654485.1). Classification (NCBI taxonomy): domain Eukaryota; kingdom Viridiplantae; phylum Streptophyta; class Magnoliopsida; order Solanales; family Solanaceae; genus Withania; species Withania somnifera. The sequence continues at coordinate 680 of JBDJHY010202502.1, read as the reverse complement.
TATTTCTATTGGAGTGCCCCATATAATTTTGAGAACCTTGGTAGAGTAGTGTTTTTTCGACTATTCTTGGCTTTAGGGTTCACTTTGCTTAAACGGCCATATATGGTTATTTCGATGATTCCAATTAATCTGAAATGTTTTTTCTATGTTGATTACATATTTGGTTTATTAAAGTTGGACTCAGAATGCTCATCCTAGACCCCTCGTAGTTCTTAAATTCAGTTGTTGTGAAATTGTAGGCACAGACCACCCCTACAAAGAGGAGGTAGCACCTGTGAGGTTGCCCTTACGACCAAAGGTGTTGCCCCAGCAACAATCACATCTACAATGGTTGGCCGCCACAACATTGTCTCTGTAACGACTCCAGTAGTCTCCCCAGCGAAGAAAATCGTGGGGCACAAGCTCACAATTGTAACCCATTTTCCTCCCTAGTGACATCACACATATGACCATAAATTTCATAACTGCGACATTACTAGTAATTATAAATAGTTGCAACCCCTTTATCAATTTCGTTTAGCAAACCATATTCTTGTCTTTTCTCTCAAAGTCTAAGGCATAAACTTGAGGTAACTCATCCATTCTTGAAGATAAAGTTCCCAAAGGTTCCTTGCATCTTCCTACTTTCTCTCAGTTCATTTTTTTTAGTTTTCTTTAAATTGGGATTTCCTCCATTGATG
>JBDJHY010202492.1:0-11586 GCA_039654485.1 Withania somnifera | reverse complement strand
ATTTGCAAACGAAACCCCAAAAACACAAACTCACAGTCGAACTTGACTTTGTTTGGTCTTTCGGAGCTAACAGAACTGTCGGAATTTGATTCTGAGCTTGTTTTGAAGGAAAGTTAACTTTAGTCAACTAGGAGTTAACTTAAGGCTCTAAAATAGGGAATTTGAGATATTTCTCAACTGAGTCGCCATGGATCCGAACTATCGGTCCCAGCAAGTCATAAATGACTTGGGGCAACTACTGAAATGCTTTAGGATGCAATACGATGCTTATTTATCATAAATGACCTCAAGGGTCATTACATCAGTAATCCATAGCCTAACCGATGTATGAAGACAAGCTCATAAATACTGAGTAAATTAGCCCGTACAACTCCAAATATGCATAAATGAACCTGAATTATAAAGAAACTAGCAATATAATAACCTACATATTAATTCGAGTCAAATGATACCCATAAATCTATAATTATAACATGTGTCAAAATATGGGTCAAAACAGGTCTACAGGCCCATGAACCTGAAACTCTGAATTGGTACTAAAATATTCTCCATATCGTAGGGAACTCATATCCAAAAAATAGAGCTACGATGAGAAAAGAATAATCTAGAATTAGTGAAATAAAGTGAAGAACCAACTTTAAAAATTTAGAAAATTTTAAATGAAATAGGGTGAAATTTGAGAGAAAACTTACCAATAATGGAAAAATAATTGAAGAAATTAAATCTTCAACATCACCCAAGGTCAAAAGTAAAAACCCAAGGTTCAATAATAGTGGAAATCCATGTTTTGAAGAGAAAAGACGAAGAAAATGAAAGAAAATTCAGGATTTGAGATATTTATACCAGGTCTAGTTGTTCATCTCCATCGCCGTCAAATGGATGGAAATATATTTAGTATTAGTGGAACTACTGATGCACCGTTGCACTGAGAAGGGAGGAGGGAAGACAACGCTATTGGCACCAGGGTGACGCGATCGCGTCAGAAACAGCCAGCCAACCTATCGTCGCTAGTACCTATGAGTGTGATCGCGCTACGGCTGGGTCAATCCTAGTACTGTTTGAGCATCCTATTCAATTGCACCGAGGCATGGGAGTGCACCACATGTCTTGCAACAACACTTTTGAAATTTATAAAATGGGCTTCTGGGCCCAAATGGAGCCCGATACACATGAACCTTATATGCCAATTATATGAAAATGGTATTTTAAAATAAACGACACAGATAAAATTCCAATCCGAGGTCATTTTGACGAAATATTGACCAAGTCAACGCTATGCCAAAATAATGAAATCTCCAACTGAGAACTCAAAATGCACCCCGTTGGCCCGAAGCCCGAACGAACAGCTCACGTAACCCAAACTCGACATTTCAGAGTTGATAGCACAGTTGGATTTTCAATTTGTGGCTTTGATCATGAAAAGTCAATCAAATTCAAAATATTTGAACTCTAAAATGCCAAAATACACAAAATTGCATAAACTCATAACTAAGACCTCAGTACACGAATCAAGAGTCCTTCTAGACCTAAATCCACTATCTGAAACTAATGGAACTGTTGAATTTGATTCCATGTTTATTTTCGCAGAATGTTGACTGAAGTAAATGATTTCTACAGTTAAGGCTCTAAATTAGGCAAATGAACATAACAACCAAACTAACGACCCTAGAGCCGAACCACCAGTTTTGATAAGTCATAGATAACTTAGGGCCTCTATAGGAAAGTTTAAGATGTAGAAAATGCTAAAACACGAAAATTAAGGGTCATTACGATATTCACTAGTAAAAAGGACTTTTATCTCTAAAAGTAAAAAAAATGCACTACCTGAAGGCAAAACAAATGCGGATACTGAGATCTCAACTTACTCTCGATCTCCCAATTATCCTCCTCCGTTAAATGATCCCTCTACTAAACCTTAATCATGAGAATATCCCTGAACTCAACTTCTTCACCTCTCTAGACTAAACTAGGACTTGCTCCTCAACAACGAATAATCCCTTATCAATATGAACAAAATCATAATGAAGCACATGTGACTCATTTGGGATGTATTTTCTCAACATAGACACATGGAAAATAGATGCACTACTGAAAATATAAGAGGCAAAGCTATCTTACATGCAAAATTACCAATCTGCTCAAGGATTTCAAAAGGGCTAATATACTGAGGACTAAACTTACTCCTCTTCCCAAACCTCATCATGTCTTTCATGGGCGATACCTACAAGAAAACTCAATCACCAACACTAAACTCCAATACATGATGGCAACAATCTAATAACTCTTTTGTCTACTCTGATCTATATGAAATTTATCCCGAATCAACTGAACCCTTTCTAAAGCATCCCGAAACAGATTCATACTCTGAGTTTAGACTAAAAATTATCGAACCAACCAAGGCGATCAAAACTTTCTACCATATAAACCCTAAAAAAGAGCCATATAAATAGTAGCTGTTGTTATATGTAAACTCTTCCAATGCCTAATGCTGACCCCAAGAACAACTAAATCAAGTACACAAGCTCGCAACATGTCCTCCAGGACCTGAATGGTCCTTTCAAACTGACCATCTGTCTATGAATAAAATAGTGTGATGAGTTGAACCTCGGTACCCATACCATGTTAAACCGCTCTCTCAAATTGAGATTTAAATTGAGTACCGCGATTAGAGATGGCAGAAACTGGAATACTATGAAGTCTAACTACCTGATCACAATAGATATGGGTTAACTTCTTTTCTCTATGTGAAGTATGAACAAGAATGAAGTGCATGGACTTAGTCAACCTGTCGATAATAGCCTAAATCAAAACATGGCTATGTTAAGTCCAAGGTAAGCCTGAAATAAAATCCATAGTTATCCGTTCCTACTTCCACTTGGGAATGGGAAGCTGCTGCATCAAACCACCCGGTCTTTGGTGCTTAAACTTAACTTGCTGACAGTTTAAGCATTGAGAAAATAAACTTAGTATCCCTCTTCATACCACCCCACCAGTAAATCTACCTTAAATATCTATATATCTTAGCCAGACCTAGATAGACAGAATAACAAAAATTGTGGGCCTCACGGAGAATCATGAACCCACCGGACACAAATTCCACCTTTGAATATCAAAATATCATCCAAATCTAATGTAACTCTATGAGGCTTACTCTGCAACACTCGATCATAAATATCAACCAAGTCTTGGTCCTCAGAATGAACTTATTGAATCTGATCAACCAACGGAGAATGATCCTCAACACCAGTAAGAACACGACTTAAATATGTAAGCTCAAGTATGACAAAATGGTTAGGCAAATCCCGGATGTCTATGGTTAACGGCCTCTTAGAAACTAATTAAGAAGCCAAGCTACCCATACATACCGACTTCTAGCTCAAGGCATCTCCTACATCATTTTCCTTGCCCGAATAGTATAAAATAGTGAGGTCATAGTCCTTCAGCAACTCGATCTATCTCCACTAGCAAGCATTAAGATCCCTCTAGCTCATAATGTACCAAAGATTAATAGGTGAAAATCTCAGAATGAACCCCATAAATATAGTGGAGCCAAATCTTAAGTGCGAAGACTACCATCGTTAACTCCAAATCATGGGTGGGGTAGTTGCACTTATAAACCTTCAGTTGTCTAGAAGCAAAAACAATAACATAACTTTGTTGTATCAATACACAACCAAGACCCACACAAAAGAATCACAATAAAAAAGAAAACTTTGACCCTCAATCGTTAGTGTTAAAAGAAAAAAAGATGTCAAGATAGTCCTAAGCCTCTCAAACAAGCCTCACACTCATTAGATCACTGGAAAGGAACATCCTTTCTAGTAAATCTAGTCAATCGTGCTACTATGGAAGAGAACCCCTCAATAATTTAACAGTAGTACCCAACAAGCCTAACAAACTACGAACTTCGATAGGAGTACTCAGTATTAGCCAATCACGAACAACTACAATCTTAGTTGGATCTGCCATAATACTATCTTTAGATAATACATGTCTAAGAAATGCAACTGACTCAAGCCAAAGTTCTCACTTTGAGAACTTGGCATAGAGCCAATGATCTTTAAAAGTCTAAAGAACAATCCTCAAATACATCTCATGATCCTCTCTACTCCTTGAATAAACCAGAATATCATCGATGAACACAATAACGAAGGAATCAAGATAGTGTCTGGTGATACGGTTCATCAAATCCATAAAGTCTACAAGGGTATTAGTTAACCCAAAAGACATCAAAGGGACTCATAATGACCATAACACGTCCTAAATGCTGTCTTTGGGATGTCTTCTGTCCAAATCCTCAACTGATGGTAGCTAGACCTCAAATCAATCTTAGATAAGATGGTAGAAACCTAAAGCTGGTCAAATAAATTATCATTACGGGAAATCACAGTGACACGATTAAGATGCCTATATATACATGCGCATAGAACCATCTTTATTCTTTACAAATAGCACGAGAGCACCCCAAGGTAAGACATTGAGCTAAATAAATCCCTTATCTAATAAGTATTGGAGCTGAATCTTAACCTCTCTCAACTCAGAGGGTGTCATAAAATATAGATCAGTGGAAATGGTCTTGGTGCCCTGAGTTTACTTGATACCAAAATTGATGTCTCACTCAGGTGGTAGGATAGGAAGGTTGATCAAAATACATCTAGAAACTCACTAACAATAGGTACCGACTCAGGAGATAAAAAATCAATCCTCACATCTCTAACATAAGAAACATAGGACAAACAACCATGATAGACTAATTAGCTAGCCTGAAGGCAAGAAATGATCCCTGTCGGTGTATGACTAGCAGAATGCTGCCTAGTGATCGAGGATATACAAGATATAGCTAAGGTTATAGTCTTGGAATAAAAATCCATGACCACTGTATGAGGGGATAACCATTCCATGCTAGTATCACAATGAAACCAACCATATCCAACAATATACAATCTTCCCGAGTCTCAATTCCCTAAGACTCACAGACAAGATCTCAATAGATGATCCACTACAAAAGAATCACTTATTGGGTGGATACAGATAATGGCATAGGAAATTTCTCACTAGAATAACTCGAATATAGAGCATTATAATAAGATACATAGGATAAAGTCGATCCTGGATCAAATAAAGCTAAAATGAGCTAATAACACATGGAGATAGTTCCTGTCACTACTGCATCGGAGGCCTCTGCCTGAAATCTACCTATCACGACCTACAAATCTTGGAGGCCACTACCATAGATACCATCACGACATCCATCCCTACCAACCTTAGAAGAACCATGACGTGGAGCACCTCCACCCCTTCCCTGAGGTAGTATGACTTTAACTGGCTCACTGGAATAGGAAGTGAAGCAACAGAAGGATGAACCACAGTCTAAATAGTACTATGTTTTAGACAATAATTAGCTATATGACCCATGGAACCACACTCATAGTAAGGCCCGTATGGGCGAATAAGGCGAGAAGAACCGGGCAAACCAGAATGGCCACCATAAATTGTAGAACTCAAAGTAACACCCCTCAACTATTAAACTGATAAATGACCCTTAAAAACCTAGGAACCGCTTCCGAAAGTCTGTCAGGAGGCCTGAACATGATGATTAGACTTCCTCCGTTGTAGATGTTGAGGAAGGGTCCTACCCCAAGATCCAGAACCCCTATCAAATCTCAAACCACTGAATCGACCCTCATGACATGACCTTTTATCCTCTCTAACTCTCTCACCATAACCAAGGCCCTCTATAGTATGGGAATGCTTATGAATAACCCGAAAGGATGATCCAATAGCAACTAATACCTCAACAGTCTTAAAAATCTCATTACCAACCAAATCACAAAGAGAAGAACCCTTTACACCTTAGTAGATATGTAACTAGACCCATATGCAGATAATCTATGAAACTCATCCTCATACTTAGTAGCAGATGTGAACCTAACGAAGTCAAAGGAACTCCTTGCTCCTACAATCCTACTCTATACGATAGATATACCTCTCCAAGAAAGCATCACAAAAAGAATTCCAATTAATAGGAGTAGGATTAGCTAACCTGGTCGCAGAATAAGATGTCTACCACTAGTTGGTGAGGACACCTATCTAATATTATAGTAAAATCTACACCAGGTATCCAACAGGCTAAGATTATACATCCCCTCCTGACACCTATCAATAAAATCTATCGTATTCTTTCTTGGTGAACTATTGAATCTCGGAGAATTAATCTAAAAAATATACACAAAGCCTTTTGATCAGAGTTAGACATAGGAAGATGTGAAGGCATGGGCAAACTAATAGAAGGGGCGAGCACTGTAGGTGCTGATTGAGAATAGGCCTGTGCTAATGGGAGTGCTGAAATAGTCAGTGGTACACCCAAATAAAAAGAGCTTGGTGCCAATGGAACCCCAAACCATAAGTACTAGGTGTCGGCAGCACTCCTGGACTAAAAGAACCCAAGGCTAAAGTCTGCAACCCATCTTTCAGTTGAGCCGACATACCCAACTATTATAGAAGAAAACCCTTCTCTAGAGAAATGGATGGACCCGAAGTTGACATGGGAGAAAACCTGGTCCCTGAAATTGGTACAGGCTCAGGTTCAACACCCGAAGCATTGACAAGTGAAACAACTTTAGCTGGGGTTTCTACTATAGAACGTCCTCAAACACATCTTTACTGCAGGCTCGATTCCTAATAGATGCTCTAACTAGTGGTGAGAGAGGTCATCTCCTTCTTTTATCAAAGATCATGTACGTGCCATCTATGAAGCATGAACAAGAACAATTGAGTTTTTAAGAAACCAACTATAAAGTAACTCTTGGCAGAATTGAAAAGATAATAAATTCCTAAAGATGTCACTGTAGTCTCCCGAAGATAGAATATAGATGGCTTCATACATGATCCACAATGCTCTACTAGGCATTGGTTCATGTACCAAGAATACCAATGAACTTAGGGATTTGATACCTTTTTGTCAGGGCCTAATTTCTTAGGTCATGATGGAACCTACATCCCGCAGTAAGAGAACTACCCAATAAGCATGGGATAGGGATACACGAAATTCTATGTTAATAAAATAATATTTTCAAAGCCTGATATCCAATATATAAGCCACTAATAGGGATATAATTCTAAAATAAATTAAAGTGTCTGCCTTAAAATACAAAAGGACATCATAAGTGATAAAAAATTTAAATTTAATATTTGAGTTCCATAAGACATCATCTACCTCAGGTTAGAATATCAACATCAAATTTGAGAATCAATGGCGACCACTCATACTCGGGTCTACACTAAAAAGATGAGAAGTGTATTATGAGTAACAAATCAACGGCCACCCAGTAGGCATCATCAACCGAATGGGATCATATAAAAAATAAATATAGAAAATAGTTAGATACGGAAAATAGGTCATAGAAGTCAACAAGTAGAGCTACCAGATAAACTAGTTAACAGGATAAAACAAGTAGATATCTTATAAAATTAGCTGATGATAATGAAGATTCAAGAAAAGAAAAGGTAAGAATGCACGAATCATGCTCTGTAATAGGATATAAGTAAAGAAAATAGGGATGGAGGTATACTAATAACCTCAAACAAAGGGGAAAATGGGAAAAGTATAAACTACCAATAATCATAGATAGAGTGAAGGCATAGAAGAAGTCCAAACAAAAATATCAACTAGTACCAATGCATATGAACAAAATAATAATAGAGTATGCCCAATGGGCTCCCATAAGATTGAGAGATACAAACAAGGATGAATGCAAACCTTCTGACACCCTATACTACCATAGAGTACAAACAACAAACAAAACTCAAAGACAAACTATGCATGATGATGTGATGAATGACTGTAAAGTAAATCTGTAAGATCCACCTCTGAACTCGCAAGCCCGAAAGGTAGGATTTATGGAGGGATGCAACCAGTATGCCTCTACTCCCCCATATACCCCTTCTATGATCACTCACAAGCCTTGATCGAATAGGTCCAAGGAGGTCGTAACCGCATGCAACTCAACTCATAACATAAATTGAACTTGGAAAACAGAACCTATACTCGAACCTCTATCGGGTCAATGCGAAAATCAAATATCAATGACTGTGCCCAACGACAATCGGTTCTAAAATTCAAATGGTGACAACATCTCTCTCTAGATCGCAACAAAGACTAGAAATAACTCAATATAGTGATAAACTCATTTGTTAACCTTTAATCATAGAAAACTTGTAAAACATCTTTAAGATATTCATTTAAACCCATAATATTAAAAACAAGCCCATTAGTCCATGTAAGGTTTTGAAATAGTGACATTGGGCCCTTGGCCATAAAATAGTGGAAACCAATGCATAAAATGATAATGATAAACTATAACGACCCTCATGGTTATTTATGGTAAATATGTGATATTTTACATTCTAGAGAATTTAAGTAGATTCCCTAAGTCATTTATGTCTTACTTGGACAGGTAGTTTAGTTCCCTGGCGGTTCGGTTGAGAAATATCTCAAATTGCCTATTTTAGACCTAAAACTAAGCACTCGTTGACTAAAGTTCACTTTCCTTCAAGAAGAGCTCAGAATTAAATGTTGACAGCTATGTTAGCTTCAGATTGTCAAACAAAGTCAAAATTGACCTTAAGTGTGTATTTCAGAGTTTTTATTTATAATTTATGCTCATTTGTGGATTTTAGTTAAGTTTAAGGCCTTTGGTATTTAGAGTGCCGATCGAAATTCTAACACTTCTATCAGCTCTGGAATAGTGAATTTAGGCTAGTTTGACTCTTGGTGCGCTTCCCAAGGTGTTATTGCTCGATTTGAGCTGTTATATGGAAAGTTGGAAATTTACTCGTTTTGACTAAGTCTTGGTTAGAGGAATTTTTTCTTAAACGACCATCGATGTCAATTTCATGGATTTTTTTGAGTCTGGAATGTATTTTTCACATAAAATACATATTTGGTTTGTCAAATTTTGACTCCATTTCAATTTCAAAACCCTAGTTGAAATTTAAGAAATTGCTATATTTGCTGGTGCAGCTTTGACCAATTTATAGATCAAAGTGATGATTTATTGGAAGGGAATGATAAATTAGAAATCCTTCTAATAAATCATCTAGGCTGAAAAATTAGACCAAATGACGATAAATCACCAGTTACTGATAAATTAGCCATTTGTCCGATAAATCAGTGCCTGTCAGTTGTCAGGGGTGCCGATTTATTAGCACTTTTGGTCTGATAAATTGGTACCTGAGGCCTTTTTCTTCAGCTTCACACCCATTTTTGGATATTATTTCATCAACGTTTCCCTCATTTTCTTTCTAATTTTGGTGCGAATTGTCTTGAAAACTTCCCCAAACTCTGTAGAAAAGTTCCTTGAAGATCTTTTACATAATCCTCACCTTCGGTAAGTAATTTTATCTATTGAATTTCATCAAAATTAGAGTTTTACTCTATTAACGCTCTAGTCATGATTACTTGATTCCTTGTTCTTTAGAGTTAAAATACATTGTAGTAACATCTCCTTTTCTCGAATTCAACATACAAAAGATTGAACCTTTATCCCTTTATTACTCAATCTTCTCTGGGATGTTCAAGGTTCTTTCCTTACTCGAATTACACTCAGTTTTGGAGCACAGGTTCCTAGTAACATGTTCTAGGGTAAGTTTATTTTCAGTTCGGATGACTGGGCTCCCCAAGCTCATTTTAGACCCAATTTTAGGCCCATTATGGAACATAGAATAATTTACAATGTTAGAATCATATTGATATGTGGAATACTATTTCTCAACTTTCAGAGCAATTAGAGTTCATTTGATATCAGTCGGAGTAATATTTGGGATTTTGCAACGCTTTATCGTCAGACGATAGGTAGGCTTCGTGGGTCTATCTATGGGTTTATAGCTTTAATAATTGTACTAAATAGAATCCGCAGGTTGGTTATCTAGGTGGTTATAGTATCCCTGTACCATTCTTTTATCCATTTCCTCGTTTGATATATACTTTGGCATCTAGATTTATATGGTGCCCGTGACTTAGGATTTGCCTAGTGATACCAGTTCTGGATTAGGTTGTTGTTTTTTTTATGTATAAATTCTTGTTGATATGTTGTGCATGCATTGTAATAGAGGTCGGGCCTTTGGCTCCATTGAGAGTGCATTGGGGCTGGGCCCGTATCACCATATGATTATTGAGTCATGGAGGCTAGAGACTGATTTTAGTAATAATGACGGATATTGTATAAATAAATAAATTAGAATATTTTAATAATAGTATATGTAAATGACCTTTCAACTGTTTTAGACTTGGCGTTGTATCGAGCACCTGGTAATACTATTTTACTTATTTTAGCCTAGGCTTTATACCCTGGCATGGGAAATATCGTTTGACTAATTAATGCTGGGACTTGAGACCAACTTCATTCGGTAGTGAGTACAACTACTAGCAATTGAGTCCGTCGTCGTATGGTAGTGAGTACATATTTTTGACACTTATCGAACTTACTAGTTGTGGAGACTTGATGATACCTGATCTATTAAGGATATTGGTGCTACCATTATATTGAGCCATTGGATGCCATAACTTGCCGAGTATGGCTTGATGATATCATTGTATTGAGGCATTGGATACCAGACTATGAGACCCTTGGGCTCTGTGATTTGGGATGTGAGATTATGATAATGTTAGAGATTATACGTAGTGACACACCTCCATGGACCTTGCCTCTAGGCTTCGGCGATACGGAAAGGAGGGGAAGTATAGGACAGAGTAGGGATATACCGGGAACATTTAGTGTAGCCTTCCATAGATTCTTCCTGCTGGGCCTAGGGGTATCGGAGGAGAAATGTACACAGGACTGGTTACTTTACATTAGTGTATTTGCTTTTCTGAACTTGTCTTCCTCAGTGTACCCCTGACTGGGATGCAAGGCCTAAGGATGAGTGTAATTTTGTGTTTGATTTATTTATCATATTATTAATTTATTGCTTAGTTATGGTAGTGTTACTTTTTGGACTTTCTAATTATATGGGTTATTGTACGTTTTATCATCTTACAAGTCTCTTCTATTTTTCTTGAGGTTACCGATATACCATCCATATGTACTCCTTATCTTTTACTTGGCTCTTGATGCTTTTTATTATTATTCACATATACTATTGCAAAGATTTCGGGAATGTCAGTCTTCATTGCCTAAATTCCTAATATGTAATTATCTAGCGATATATGTTCTAATTGTTACTTGATTCTTATTTGAGTAGCTAGCTTCCATGATGTACTATTTTGATTCTCTGACCATATTTATTGTTTCTCATTATTTACTGCTTTTATTATTATTATGTTCCTAGTTGGCCTTCGAACCCTACTGGGTACCGGTTGCTTCGACAACTTGTACTCATACTACACTTGCCCATATGCAAATCTGAGTATAGGTGCCCAACCTTGTTTCACTGATCGTTGTTCATGAAGATTCTATTGATTTTTAGAGACTCAGTATGAGCTTGGAGTCCAACTTTTCCTGCTTATCTTCAGTATTGATTTTGATCTCCATGTATTTTTGTAGATACTATTGTATTAGACATTTGATTCCATGTGGTGTACTTAGA
>JBDJHY010202481.1:0-11586 GCA_039654485.1 Withania somnifera | reverse complement strand
CCTCAATGGTTGTGGTTTATTGACGCTGGCAGGTGGGTGTGCATTTGGAATTAAATCCACAGCGGACAATAGCAAGAAAATGAGATCAACCTAGGAGAACCCCACCCACGCTACTAGCCACACAACAAGCATAATAATAACCCTATCTGTACTACACAAATAAACCTAGCCTACCTCAATGCCGGTGGAAACCTCTGAAGTGCGTGCCTGGTGAATTTGGAGCTCTAATGCGGCTGACATTGTCCACGACTATACAGTTCACCAACCTAGGGGTCATAATATGAATAATAAGGCTCATTAACAAGTAACTCGGAGTGGGTTACCTAGCTAAAAGCCCCGGCGTGTGTTGCCCTCAGCTCGGGGGACCTCATGGTCCAGGAATTGGCTCAAAGAGAGTTAATCATGTAAACCGAGCTGGGTTGAAGGACGAAGCCCTCTCTATATGTAGGAGGCTGCCGAGCAGACCCCACCTAGGTGACCACATCGATACAATCTCCCTATGGAGTCTTAGCTAAATGACCTCATCAGGAATACCTCACTAAGCCGACCCGACTTACCATCACGGTGCTGGCTCGACCTTGCTATGGATGCCTTGTTAGGGCGACCACGGTGGCCTCACTAGGCGACCTCATCCAGCAAGGCGTCCTCGCCACAACAACTTGCAAAGTGACCTCACCACAGCAACCTTGCTACAGCAACCTCACCACAGTGACTTCGGTGAAGCAACCTCACCAAAAGAACTGGTAGAGCAGCCTCGCCACAACGACTTTGACAAGGTAGCCCCCGAGGTGTTGGAGCAGCCCGAGCTCCTGTAGCTGTCGTTTCTAGAGGCGAGGATCCTCTAAGGAGTCTAGACTGAGCATCAAAGTGATAATTCTAACAAGAACAAAGCATAGACCTGGGAGGAGAACATCATAGAGAAGTATATACAAAATTTTCTCCTAAACCAACTAGGAGCCAGAAGTAAATGCCTACAAACCAGATTGGGAAAAGAAGAACACATCCCCAAGCTGGTGCTAATGCTCTGTCACAACCCGAATATTAGGTCATGATAGCGTCTACACCCCTCCTGTATACAAGCCTATCCCTACAACCCGGAGCTACATTCAATGGCTATAACTCTCATAACAACCAAAAACAATGAAGGAATCATAAACGATACATCTAGTAGAAGTTAACAAGGAACATAGTTTCAGTGGCATGTGGAGCTACTACGTAGGATAAACAAATGATATAAGATTACAAAAGCTCCCCTATCAAGTAATACAATACAAGGATTATTTTGAATTGAGTGAAGCAAGCTAGGTGAAGTAAACTATGATTGGCTCGGATGACAAGCTCACCGTAATCTTTGCAAATCTGTTGAGTCTACTCCGTACTATCTCTGTGTCATTGATAACCCTTGCCTCTATCTGCACCACAAATAAGGTATAGAAGTGGAGCATGAGCACCAAACAAGCTACCTAGTAGACATCATTGGCCAACTGGGTTAAGAACAATATGCGAGTAATAAAGTGAGAAAGTAAAACAGGTCGGCAACAACAAAGAAATAATGAAGGAAACAATAACTAATAATGGATAGGAAATTAAGGTATCCAAATTAATAGTATAAGCTATAGAGATAGACATGATAAATATAACTACACAGTTCCAATATCTAAAAAGCATAGCAAGGTGAAGAAAATATACTTGTAGCCCAGCTCGACCAAAGCTCATTAAAGGTGATGCCAAGAGTCGTAAGAACCATAATAAGGATCGAATAGAAAGTATTACTGAAAGTGTTTACATAACAACACAGAAACCTACTGGCGTCCCATACCACCGATAAGTACAACCAGTACAACATAACCTACCTGACGTCCCATATAGCCGGTAGGCACACACAGCACAGAAAAACCCACCATGACTCTCCCTTAAACTCGTTGAGCGCACACCATACCTAAAAAAATACATTGGGGCATAGAAAGTAAATGGTAACAAACACTGGCACATACACCCTGTCAGTTCCGGGCACATACCCCCTATCAGTACCGGACGCACACCCCTGGCAGTGTCAATATTATCACCAGATGTACACCCCCTGTCAATGACAAATAACACCAGACACACACCCCCTGTTAGAATCAATATTAACACCACCATCGATGCCTAGCCCTTTAGTATCCACATAGTTTAACAAAACAATATATAGAAATAAGAGTGAGTATCAATGTAGTGCAGAGGATCCAAATCTAAATAGTGAATATAAGAAAAGGGAAAACTACAGTAGTAACAGTAAAGTAGACATCCTCCGGGGTGGAAGGTAATTGCATTCTAAGATCGACCAAAGGCCACCAGCTAAGAGCTTGCCTCACCACACTTTTCATAGATAAGATAAGATAATCAATTAACCAAGACGGCTAACGGAGTCACTGACCTCCACCGAGGTAGCCAAGCCTCATAGCATGACCCTTGCCCTCTATTCCCTTTAACGAGCCCCCAATGTTCGCAGTAGAAAATAATAAGAAAATGAGATCAACCTAGGAAAACCCTGCCCACACTACTAGCCATAACACAAGTATAATAATAATAAATCTCAAATCAATTTTTGAGAATACATCCTAAAATCAAAACCTGAAATGTGTCTTAGGAATATCCTTTGGCTAGATTAACTAGGAAGGATGTTTCCTTCCAGTGGTTGGATGATTATGAGTTGGACTTTTTTAAGCTCAAGGACTTATTGACTACAACACCAGTTTTGACCTTACCAGTGAAGGTTCAAGTTTTTTTTGTGTATTATGATCCCTCTGGTGTTGGTTCGAGTTATTTCCTTATATAAAAGGGTTGAGCTATTACATATTCTTTAAGCAGCTAAAGGTTCATGAGCCTAACTACCCCACTCATGACCTGGAATTGGCGGTGGTAGTGTTCTCAGTTAAGATTTGGAAAAATTATCTGTATGGGGTCCAGTGTGAGATATTTACTAACCATCACAGTCTCTAGTACATTATAAGTTAGAGGGAGTTAAATTCCAGACAGTGAAATTGGATTGAACTACTGAAAAACTATGACATTTCCATTCTCTATCACTCGGGCAAAGAAAACATTGTGACGGGTGCCTTGAGCTGAAAAGTGGTCAGAATGGGTAGCCTAGTAGCTTTGTCATTTTTTGAGAGGCCACCGATGGTTGAAGATTTTTCATAGGCTAATCAATTTGTTAAGCTTGATCTTTCAGACCCCAGGAATATATTGGCATGTGTTGAGGAAAAATCTTCCTTGGTAGATTAGATTTGAGTGCGTCAATTCAAGGATAAGAGGTTGGTTTCTCTTCATGACCATATGTTAGATGGAGAATCCGATAGAGCTTCTACTAATTCATATTGTGCACTTTAGTTCAATGGTCGCTTATGTGTACCTCAGGTTGATGACTTGGTACAGTTGATCTTCCATGAGGCTCAAAGTTCTAGGTATTTTATTCATCCTAGTGTAGCCAAGATGTACTAAGAGCTACATCAGTTGTATCGGTAGAGTGGAATAAAGAAGGATACTGCTGAGTATCATTTTAAGTGTTTAAACTATTGACATGTTAAGTGTGAGCCTCAAATACTAGGCTGATTGATGAAAAAACTCCTTATTCCTGCTTGGTAGTGGGAGCGAGTAACTATGACTTTGTTTATGGGTTGTCACAGACTAGTAGAGGTTTCAATATGATATGGATCATTA
This sequence comes from Withania somnifera, assembly GCA_039654485.1. Taxonomy (NCBI): domain Eukaryota; kingdom Viridiplantae; phylum Streptophyta; class Magnoliopsida; order Solanales; family Solanaceae; genus Withania; species Withania somnifera. Next base: position 7,884 of record JBDJHY010202481.1, on the reverse strand, counting down.
TTGACAGGATGACCAAGTCAGCACACTTCATTCCTAATCATTCCTCTTATAATGCTAAGTGTCTGGCTCAAATTTACATTCGTGAGATAGTTGGATTACATGATGTTCCTGTCTCTATCATTTCTGGTAGAGGCACCAAGTTCACTTTGTAGTTTTTGAGGTCTGTTCGGTGAGACTTGGGTACCGAGTGCATTTGAGAATGAAATTTCATCCATAAACCAACGGTCAATTCGAGAAGACTATTCAGGTGTCGAGGATATATTGAGGGCTTATGTGATAGACTTCGGTGGTGCTTGGGGTCAGCACCTACCATTGGTTGAGTTTACTTATAACAATAGATATCACTCTAGCATTGAGATTGCACCATTTAAGGCGTTGTATGGTAGGCGTTTTAGATCACATATTGTTTAGTTTGATGATTTTGAAGCAGAGTCCAGTCTTCAGACTTGTTGTGTGATTTAGAGATCATGTTCGGTGGATCCCAGATAGGTGAGATCAGCCTATAGTTGGCAGAAGAGTTATGTTGATCGTAGGATTCATTCCTTAGAGTTTAGTAAAAAGGTGCAGTGGAGCCATCGTCTAATTGAGGAATCTACTTGGGAGATCGAGAGTGGGATGGAAAACCAGTATCCACAACCGTTTGAGGCATCATGTACATTCTCTTCCCATTTATTTCATTTATTATAAATATATGACATTTTGCATTCTAGGGCATTTCAGTAGTTTTCCTAAGTCATTTATGACTTGCTGGGACCAGTAGTTCGGATATCTGGCGACTCGGTTGAGAAATATCTTAAATTTCATATTTTAGAACCTAATGATCTAAGGTGTATTTGCAAGTTTTATTGCCACTAATGTCATATTTTAGAATACTTTTTAATGCAATTGCGTATTTGTAGTCTCTTATTGATTATATGGGTTAATTTAACTAAACCATATGATTTGTCTATTTTAGGGACTATTTGGAGCCTTCATGGATAAAAATCAAAAGAAAATGGTAGTCGAAATGAATGGAGAGCATGTGAGGAAGATGTGCTGAGAAACAAGCTGAGACTAGGCAAAAAAGAACAATCATGATTGCCAGCACGTCGTGATGGAAATCATGATAAGCTACTATTTTGACATGGAAACTCCATCACAATAGGGATCACGTCGTGATCCCCTATAACTTTGCCTGAACTCCATCTCCTTTTAGGTTAAGTTAAGGGAAAAAGGGTAACTATATTTGGCATCTATATAACCCTTGTTGAGGTGATTTTGATAGCATATTTTCACCATTGGAAATAGTTTTTTTTTCATTATTGAAAGTACTCTTTAGAAGGAGGACTTTTAATTTAGGGCAAGATCTTGGAGCCACCGTGGAGGCTGGAGAACAATTGTGTACACTTTGATTCTCCTTTATCATATATTTTTATGTTCTTCTTTGAATGATGTGTTGTGACTATTCCAAGTCATGTGGACTTAATTATTCTTATTTTAGGAATTTGGTATAAACTAGCAAGATGATTATTTATTTATATATTATTTGATTTACAACAATTATCATATAATTGGTCTTATGTTTCTGTGCGTAATATCTTAGTGCTTCGCAATCATTAAGATAATCTTATAAACCTGAAAGTAAAATAATCGAGAATGTGAAGGGTAGAACGAGAAATGTAAGGAGTGTGTTCATATATTGATTATACCAAGGTCGGATAATTGAGTATGATTCGCAACTAAGACATGATCGTGTACTTAGTTTGCCTCACTTGGTTCGTTACAGGAAGATAATTATAATGCATCTAAACTAAATTATCTCAACACATGTCGATCAAAGTAGATGTGGAATTTGTAAAGATAGTGATTAGAGGATGACCATTCCCTACTCATTGGTTAAACCCCGGAACGAACAATTAGATAATTCAACCTAATCAATTAAAGTAATTATATAAGATTTCTAGAAAATCCATAACCCTAGTTCAAGTCATTCATTGTTCAAGTAGAAATATAGGCTTCTCCAGATTAATTGTCCATTAGTTTCTTTTATTGTTTCTAGTTTAATTAACTCACAAATATATATTTGAAAACTCTCCGCTTAAATAATAGTTGAGAATTAACTTAATCCAATTAAACAGTTAATACAAGTCCATGTGGGTTCGACATCCAGCTCGCAAGAGCCACTATATTATGTGTACGATCCTATACACTTGCCTGTGCATTTGGAGGCAACAAGGTATATCACTAACATCCTTAAGGGAACAAGTATCATCAAAGTCTCCAAACCAATAAGTGTGATAAGTGCCAGCCAGCGGTTGTACTCACTGCCGAATAGAGTTGGATTCTATTCCTTGTGTTAATTAATCAAATGATACTTTTCAGTGTTAGGGAGTGAATCCTAGACTAAAACAAGTGAAAATAGTAATACTGGGTTCTCATTACACTGCCGAGTCTAAAAATGGTTAAAAGATCCTTTACTTATATTATTATCAGAATATCCCAAGTTATCATATGTTATGTCATTATTAATTATTATCTCTATTATTAGTATCTAGCCTCCGTGAAATCAAAACCAAGTGGTGATATGGGAGCCAACCCCAATGCATTCTCAAAAAGGAGCCTGTGGCTCAACCTCTCGTAGAATGAATGCACAACACAACAATACATCTATATTTATAGCCAAATTTTCTTTGCACAGGCACAACTAAGCACAACTTGCAGTACAATACAAAAGCCCAAACCAACCAGCCCATACATCAGGATGCTACTACTTCTAGAGTCACCTTAAAGCCATAACAAGGCTAATTCTAAGTCACAAGCGTCATATTGCATCCATCGCCAATATAGGGGACAAATAGGGGACAAATAGGGGATGGAATGAAGAAGCAGTCCAAGTATACGGTAACAACCTATAAACCTAGTCCATGAATGCTATTAGTTCAATTATCAAAGCTATATATTGAGAAATATCCCCACAGAGTTTAGTTGTCGTCCGACGAACAAAGTGCTGCAAATCTCAAATATCAACCCGACTAATAGAAAATGCTCTCCAGCAGCTCTGAAACTCATATAATAAGAATCCAGGGATCAACGCGAGTCTAACAATATAATTTATACTAAGTTTTGGGTTGGACCTAAAATAGGGCCTAAAATGAGCTCGTGGGCCTGACTCACCGGAATAAAATACAAACTCCTTCACGACCTCATGCTCTAAAAAAAAGAACAATTCAAATGTGGGAAGGATCTCAAAATTGCCTGATATTTATTTACTTACAAAGGGTCAAAGATTCAAGATTTACGGAATTAAACGAGGAAATTCAATGAAGTATCTACACTACTAAGTGAAATAAACTCAAGGGACAATAGTTTATCCAATAATATATGAATTAATTTGACAATTCAAGTTTTATCAATTTGGGTCCATTAATGGAGGAATCCTTAAAATTTGAGGAATTAAAACGGAGAAGAAGACTTACCAGTAGTGGGGAAATCAAAGGAAAACCCTTGGGACCTTTTTCCCAACCTTTGTTCAAATTTCTGGGTGAATTTTGCCAAAATAGAGAAAAAACACGATGGATTTTTCTATGGAATGAATAGAAAACCATACAGGAAATATCTATAGTGCTAGGTAATTACTCATTGCGATCGCGTGAAATTATATCGAGGTCGTGTATATAAGTGATTTGGCCATCATGACCGTGGAAGAATGCATTGTGATCGTGATGAATATGGAACAATAATGCATCATAATCTTGTTAATAAAGAAACACAATAGTACTTAAGGAAGGGACAGGAACAAATCACGACGTAGAAGAAGGCATCGCTATAGCGATGTGTAAAAGAAACAACACATCTTGATTGTGTGAGTCATCGACGCGATCACGTAGAGAAAAATTGGAAGGCATCATAATCTCATAGAAATGTTATGCGATCGTGATGAACACTTTACCTGCACCAGATATAGATTTTGATAGCAAACAGCTAAGTGCAGAAATACTCCGAATCAACACCCGAAAACGTTCGGAGTCTAATTTATGAAAATGAACTATGTATACACACCCGAAATGACATTCTAAACTCAATGGTGCAGTTGAAATTGGGATATGAGATCATTTCGGGAAAAATGCTAACCTAGTCAACCTTTAGGCCTAAAATACTCAAAGCTCCATCCAACACCTCAAATACACAACGACCACTCCGATAAGCCAACCAACACTCTCACTAGCCTAAAATCACCATTCGAGGGCCGATAGAAGTGTCAGAATTCCATTATAACACTCCGAACACAAAAATACCATCCAAGCTCTAAATTAGGCCTTAAATGAAATGAAAAACTACAATTTATCACAAACTCAAAGCTAAAACCCCAAAACGCAAACTTATGGTTCATTTAGACTTTATTCGGCATTCCGGAGCTAATGGAACTATCAAAATTTAATTCCATGACCGTCTTCAAGGAAAGTTGACTACAGTCAATGAGTACTTATTTTTAGGCTCTAAAATAAGCAAAGTGAATTAAATCTCAACCGAGCCACCAGGGAAACCGAAACATTGATTCCAGCAAACCATAAATAATCAAGGGCAGCTCACATAAATGACCATGATGGTTATTATACCCCATTATTAGTTATTAGATGCTTAAGTTCTATGTTTACCCTCAGTATGCAAGAAAAAAATCCTACATTCACCTATTCATTCTAAAAGTCAATAACTCTGAATCAAGAAGTAGAGAAACACAACGTTCAAGCAAGTTCGACCTAGAGTTTCTAAGTTTCAATTTTGACAAGAGATTTTTCTAGGGACTTGATCTAAATTAGGTATGTGGGTATTCAATGGGAGTTCCTTTCACTCTCATGCCCAAGAACTCTCATTCTATGAAAGTAAGCCTTGTTTTATTTTAATATTTGAAGATCTAAATGTATGATTTGTTTATAAGCTATTTTCATGCTTTCAATTATGCAATATATACATGAATTAAGACTTGGTAACAAGTTATTTGTGTGTTTTTCTATGAACTCTTATCATTGAACATATTATGACTAGGCCTTTTAGTAAAGAAAGAAATATCATAGTTTTAACCTGAAAAATCCTCAAAACTAGATTTATGCATATTATATGATCTTATTATCAATCATGAAACAAGTATTATGAAACCAGCTAAGAATTTAGGAATTTGTCTCAATTATGATTAACTTTAACGCATCCAAATATGACCTTTTAAGAGACTTTTTAAGAATATAAGCACATGTAGTTTTGGAAAGATTATTTAGCACCAATTGGATTAGCTCAGCCCATCAATGAGGTTGTAGTTAGTTCGAAACTAGGTTGCCCACTTAGGTTCATTATGCATATACCAGGTAAGGATCCATAGATTAGACTTTACATGTTTAGTTCCAGACGTGGCTAGTTAGGGAGACCTCTTTCTAAGTATGGGTAAGAATAATGGATTCAGCTTGGGTCAAGATCAGCAGATTCTATGTAGCTCATAGCGTGGTTTCTGTCGGTTAGAATAAAATCCCAAACTCATGACTAATATATTCAAGATTAAAATTCATGCTTGATCCAATTAATTATGTTTTCACTTTAAAAGCTTAGACTTACTTTAGAACTATTTTTCCTTTACTTATTATAGTTTTTGGGTCATTGCACTAGTTTTATTCTTAGCCTCATGTTATTTATCATGTTTTATGCCTATACTCTCATACCAATGTATTCGATAATATGTCACTACCAAAAATCTCAGTTTGTGATGGCGTCTACAACCCTTCTATAGACAAGTCTAATGAAGCTACTCACAATGGGCTATAAACTCTCAAACAACCAATGCCATAAAAGAAAGCATAAACAATACATAAACAGGGAAGATAGAAAGAAATCACACATAGCCCAACTCCAAAAACCTGGTGTCGATGGCACATGGAGCTACTATACAGAAAGCAAAAGATACAAAAATAATACAAATAACTCCTGAAATATAATACAATGCAGGGCCTTCTGTAGAACAAATAAAGAAAGCCAGAGTCAAGGAAATCATGTTCAACTCGAACGAAAAATCTTATCGTGATCTCCACAGTCGGCTAAATCTACTCCACCTGATCACAGCATCGCTGATAACCCTTGCCGGTATCTGTACCACTGAAAAAGTACAACAGTGCAGCATGAGTACAAAACAAGGTACCCAGTAGACATCATTAGCTGACTGGGTTAAAATACAAAGCGAGTAATAAAGGCGAGGAAGTAAAACATGTTAATAATAATAATGGAACAGTAGAGGAAACAGTAAAACTGATAATTAGAAGAGGAGTAAGATATCGATGTGCCAAGATAGATCTACATAAACTAAACATGGTAGATGCAGTCTACATAGACCAATATCCAAAATTCAAAATAAAGATCGACACATACCTGTGCTCCATCTCAGTCAAAGCTCACAAATCATGATACCATATACGTATGAACCAAGAATAAAGATCAAATAGAAAAATGCCGTTAAATAAGAGATAGAAAGTAAACACACAAAACCTACCTGGCGTCCCATACTAATGGTAAGTACAAACAACATAGAAAAACCTACCTGGAGCCGAATCATGCCGGTAAGCACAAACAACACAGCAAAACCCAATGTGACTCCCCCCTTAAGCCTGCTGGGCTCATACAATACTAAAGAAATACACAGGGGCACCGGAAGGTAAAGTAGAATAGTATCAACCTCGGGCACACATGCCCTGTCAGTGCCAGTAACGAGGGCCCACCCCTTTAGTACTAATAACAAAACAAGGGCCCAGCCCTTTAGTTCCAATAATGAAACAAGGGCCTAGGTCTTTCATGCCAATAATAAAATGAGGGCCTAGCCCTTTCGTGTCAATAATGAAATGAGGGCCCAGCCCTTTAGTACCAATAAAGAAACGAGGGCCCAGCCCTTTAGTGCCAATAACAAAATGAGGGTCCATCCCTTTAGTGGCAATAACCAGTCCAAAAAGTAAATATACAAGGGTATCAATATAGCGGCAATAATAAGACAAATAGCAAAAAAAATGGAAAGTAAACAGAGTCTAGGATCGACCAATAGCTAAGAGCTCACCTCACCACACTTATCCCATGACAGGTAAAATAGTTCCCAAGGTCAGTGGCCTCCACACGGTGGCCGAGACTTGAACATGCAACCCTTCACCCTCCATACCCTTTCACGGGCCCTCGGAGACTAACAAGAATATCAATAGAAAACGACGATCAACCTAATAAACCCAGCCCACACTACTAGCCATATCACAAGCATAATAATATCAACCAAGTCTACAATTCAAAAAATAAACCTAGCCTATGTAGACGGAGGAAAAAATCCCTCAGTTGCGCGCACAGTGAATTTGAAGTTCCAACACAGTTGATATGACCTGAAACTATACAAATTACTATCCCCGGGATCAAAATATGCATAATAAGACCCATATTGTAATTAGCAACCCGGGTCGGGAAGCGAGCCCTAGAATCAAAAAAATAAACTAAACATACTGGCCCATAGCCCTCAGCTCGAGGGACTCGTGGTCCAAATATGAGCTTAAGGTGACAATGAATTGAAGGGTAAAACTAGGTCAAAATTAATGAGATAAAAACATTTTTCACAATTAAAGAAAAGAAGAAAATAACAAGAATTACTCAGAAAACTATGCATTGCAAACACCCACAATAACCCATGCAACTCCCCTAGACTTAAATCACTCCAAAGCCAACCCAAAAACCCAAGAGAAAATAAGGAAATGAAGTGCACAATGCTGGTAATGAGAGGGGGAACTCCCATATTAATATGGGAAGAGGGTCACATGTGTGACCTTACCGGGGTAGGCTGCACAGGCGTAGGGGAGACATCTCGCCACGGTGACCCCTAGGCTGCTGGTGCGGGCTGTGATC
>JBDJHY010202470.1:0-11586 GCA_039654485.1 Withania somnifera | reverse complement strand
TTAGTCAACGAGTACTAAATTTAAGGCTCTAAAACATAGAATTTGAGATAATTCTCGACCGAGTTGCCAGGGATCCATACTATCGGTCCCAGCAAGTCATAATTGACTTGGGGCAACTACCGAAAAGCCCTAGGATACAAGACCCTGCGTATTTATCATAAATGACCTGAAGGGTCATTACACTTTACCTTCACCAGTTATGTGTTTTGACAACAACAACTAAGTGCAGAAATACTCTGAATCACCACTTGAAATGTGTGCAAAGCCAAATCTATGCAAATAAACTATGGACGTACACTCAAAATGACATTTTGTACTTAACGGTGCAATCAAAATTTGGATACAAGATCATTTTGGAAAAAAATTTGACAAAGTCAATCTTTAGGTAAAGAATACTCAAAACTCCATCCAACATCTCAAAAACACAAAGACAACTCAGGTAAGCCATCAACACTCTCACTAGCCTAAAATCACCATTCCGAAGCTAACAAAAATGTAAAAATTTAATCTCGAGCTCTTATTCAAGGAAAGTTGACTAAAGTTAACAAGTACTTAGTTTAAGGATCTAAAATAGGTAAGGTGAGATAAATCTCAATCAAGCCACCAGAGAAACCAAAATATCAGTTTCAGCAAGTCATAAATGACCTGGGACAGCTACTAAAATCTCTAGAACACAAAATGTCACATTATTCTCATAAATGACTGTGAGGGTCATTACAACATCCACTACTAAAAGGACTTTCGTCCTTATAATTCAAGCAATAGAAGAAAATAAAGAGAGATATAAAGTACCTGATGTCTCAAACAGTTACGGATACTACTTTCACATCTCACTCTCAATATCCCAGGTAGCCTCCTTGAGAAGACGATTCCTCCATTGTACTCTAACCACTGGAATATCCAAAGTCCTATATTTTCCTGAAATCCTTAGCCAAAATTGGTATCGATTCCCAAATAAGAAAGATTCTCATCCAACTGCATCGAATCCTCTTGGATAACATGAGACTCTTCCAAAATGTATCTCCGAAAAATTGAAACATGGAACACTTGGTGTATGGCTGAAAACATAGGAGATAGATCTAAACAATAGGAAACAACACCAACCCTCTCCAAAATCCCAAATGGCCTGTGATACCTGGGACTCAGCTTGCCCCACCTACCAAACTTGATCACACCGTGCATAGGAGACACTCTCTAGAAAATCCTTCTGCCTACTCTATGCTGCCCGTAGTCTATCCTAAATCAACCAAACCTGATCAAGAAAATCACTCAACAAATTTAAGGTTTGAACTCTGTCCTCGGAACCATCAAATCAACTAACAGGTGATCTGCACCTTCTACCATACGATGCCTCAAATAGTGCCATCTAAATACTGGAAAGGTAGCAATTATTGTATGTAGGATCTATTAATGCTAGGTATTGATCCCAAGCACCCTTGAAATACAACACATATGCTCTCAACATATCCTCCAATACCTGAATAGTTCGTACGGAATGACTGTCGGTCTGCGGGTGAATATTTGTGCTCTACTGAACCTTAGTACCTAAATTTTACTGGAAAGACCTCCAAAAATGTGAAGTAAACTGCATACATGCATGCCTCTATCAGAAATGATAGACACAGGAATCCCATGCAATCAAACCATCTCACGAATATAAATTTGAGCTAGACGCTCAGAATTATATGAAGAGTGAGTAGGAATGAAGTGCGCCGACTTAGTCAATATATCAATAATGACCCATATCATGACCTTAGTTAGACCACGATAAACAAGAAATAAAGTCCATAGTCATACGCTCCCTTTCCCATGTAGGAATAGGGAGTCTCTACATCAAACCACCTAGTCATTGATTCTCATACTTAACCTGATGATAGTTCAAACACCGATACACATACTCAGCAATATCCCTCCTTTATTCCACTCCACTAATACAAATGACGCAATCATGATACATCTTAGCTACACCTGGATAAAATGAATACCTGGAGTTGTGAGCCTCTCACAAAATCAACTGAACCAACTCACCAACCTTCGACACACATATGAGACCATCATACAAAAAAACCCATCTGCACCAATAGAATCCCTGATGGCCGCTCCATCTAACACCTAGTCACGAAGTGAAACCACGTGTTGATCCTCAAACTGATGTTATTGAATATGATCTAACAAAGAAGATCTGGCCTCAACACTAGCCAAAACTTTTCTAGGGTCTAACAAATTCAATGTAATCAACCGACTATCCAAAGAATGAACATCCAATGCCATCTGCCTCTCTAAAACTACTAAGGCTGCCAAGTTTCCCATCTCAAAGCATCCGCCACTATATTTGCCTTACCTGGTTGGTAGAGAATAGTAATATCATAATCCTTTAGTAACTAAATCCACCTCCGTTGTCATGAATAGAGCTCCACTTGTCTCATAACATAACGAAGACTATGATGGTTAGTATAGATCTCACACTGGACCCTATAAAAGTAATGCTTCCAAATCCTAAGGGCAAACACTACTACCATAAACTCCAAGTCATGAGTAGGGTAGCTACCCTGTCTCGACGCATAAGTGATAACTTGACACTACTACATCAAAAAACAACCCAACCAAACACTAGAAGTGTCATCATACACGGAGATACCCTAACCCTCAACTGGCAAGGTCAAAACTAGAAATGAAATCAACAACTCCTCAAACCCCAAAAATCTTAACTCACAATCCTCAAACCACTAAAAGTCCATATCCTTCCTAGTAAACTTAGTCAAAGGTGCTTCAATTGATTAAAAACCCTAGACAAAATGCCGATAGTATCCTTGTAACCCAACAAAGCTCCGAATCTTATTAGGAGATGTTGGTCTCAGCCAATGACGCATTGCTTGAATCTTTACTGGATCAGCTTCAATCCTAGCCTTAGACACTACATGCCCTAAGAATGCAACAGAGTCCAACCAAAACTCGCACTTTGAGAACTTGGCATAAAGCCCGTGCTCTCTCAGTATCTAAGGTATCATCCTCAAGTGTTGCTCATGAGCTGATTTACTCTACAAATAGAAAAAAATATCATCGGTGAATACAATAAAAAAAGAATCCAAGTAGGGCTTAAACCCTATGCATCAAGTCCATGAAAATTTTCAGGGTGTTAGTCAAACCGAAAGACATAACCAGGAACTCATAATGGCCTTAACGAGTCTTAATTGTTGTCTTCAAAATGTTCTCTATGTTAATCTTTAACTAATGGTAACCTGGCCTCAAGTGTATTAGACAACACTTATGCATCCTAAAGCTGATCAAACAAGTCATCAATCCTCTACACAAGATATCTATTCTTAACTACAATTTTGTTCATCTGACAATAATCAATACACACCTGTATAGTGTCATCCTTTTTTTTAACAAACAAGACAGGCACACCCCATGGTGACACACTAGAATGAACAAAGCCCTTATCTAAAAAATCATGGAAAAAAACCCTCAACTCTATCAACTCTATAGGAGCCATGAGGTTGGGAGAAATAGAAATTGGTTTGGTGCCCTACTCTAAGTCAACAGAAAAATCAATATCTTGGTATGGTGGTAGGCTTGGTAGGTCAGTCAGAAATACATCAAGAAACCCATAAACCACAAGAACAAACTTGAGAGTAGGAGTGTCAGCCCAAATATCACGAACGTATGCAAAGTAACCCAACAATCCTCTCCCCAATAACCTCCTACCCTGAACACAGGAAATGATCTCTATTGGTGTACAACTACTAGAACCCTACCATAGAACCGGAGATGAACCGGGCACGGCTAAGGTAATAGTCTTAGAATAACAATCCAAAATCACACAATGAGGGGACAACCTATCCATGCCCAGTATAATATCAAATTCCAACATATCTAATAACATCAAATCAGCCAAAGTATCCAACTCACTCACAGAAATCATACATGATCAGCTAACTTGATCCTCAACTAAAAAATCCCCTACAAGGGTAGCAACACGCATTGATAATAATAATATCTCACTTTTAAACCCCAAACTAGGTGAAAAATAAGTAGATACATAAAAACAAGTGGATTCAGGTTCAAACAAATCTGATGCAAGTCTAGAACACACAAAAATCATTCATGTAATCACCGTATCTGAGGCTTCTACCTCTGGTCTCACTAGCATAGCATAAAACTAGTGATCGCCACCAGGACGAACACTACCTTAACCACCAAACCTACCCCATTGGCCACTACCACTGGAACCAACCTTTTCTATACCTTTAGTTTGTGGTTGCACCAGTCTTAAAAGCTGAACATGCTGGGTATCAAGATGAATAGTACCTCACTAGAGGGACTGCCCTAGCAAAGTGACCCACAATACCGCACTCAAAACATGGCCCTAATGGTTATTGGATTCCAAGCACACACACAAGTGTACGTGGTCTCACAATTAATATAGTAGCTTCTTCGAGTCGGATATCGAACCATCGGAGATTTGGTATGATGAATTAGGGTTGTAAATAACTCTTATAGAGAATTCAATATTTATGAAATTGTATGTCACAATAGAAGAATTTGGATTTTATACTATTCTATCTTTAACTAAGGAAAATTAAATGACACTTGGGAAGAAACAACAAGTGTTGTCGATATCAATAAATATTCCAGGGTTATAGCATTACACACATTCATATGATCTTATTTGTCCATAAACATCATTTTTTCCCTAATTGTTGATTCCTGAGTTGTAGTTACGCATTAGGATTTATAGTCCTCTAACCAATATTTATATAATCCCCACATCTGCTTCGATTGGCTTGTGTTGTGATGATTTAATAAAAATGCATTATAATAATCTTCCTTATTTGACCTAGTGAGTCAACTATGTAGAAGATCTTGTCTTAATTGTAAATCATGTTCATTATTCTACTTTTAGATTCAACAAACACAATTTCACTCCTTACACTCCCATTCCACTCGTCAAATTCCCAAATTAGTGCACTTTTAAGAGTTATAGATTTATTACAATGGTGGCCAATCAATTAGAACATATTAATATCAAAGTGTAAGAATAATTTAGAATGAGAAATAATCATAAGTTTATGTTCAACCAATATCATACATCGCGGGCTAGCCATAACCCCATAACCAGGGTATTTAGCCAAGAATATTCATACTCAACTCACGAAATAGCATATTTAACATGAAAGTACAATAATTGAGCAATAGAAAGTAACACTAGGTAGTTGAATATCTTATTCACTTGTTTTTTTCTCTCCTAAGTGTTGTAGTACTCCCAAAAACTCCTTATTAAGGGTTATATGGTCGTCAAAGCAAAAGACTATTTTTCCCCAAGTTAATTTGTAAGTTGGATACAATTCCAACACTGATAAACTGGGGATCATGACGCGGTCCAAATCGTGATGGGCTAGCCATCATGTCGTGATCCCTATCATGATAGGCTAATTTTTTTGCAAAATCCTTCCTGCTCATTCCGACTTCCACTTCCACTTGATCGACATTCCTTAAGGCTCCAAATACACCTGAAATAGGCTAATCATATGGGTTAGTTATGCTATATACATATTCAGTAATACAACACTCAAAAAGAACATAATTGTTCTTGAAACCAACTTAAAACATGGGACATTAATAGCGTTAAGGCATATAAATAAGCCTAAGATCACCACCCCACACTTAGACTTTTGATCATCCTCGAACAATTACCTACACTTTATAAAACCAAATCTAAAATTCAATGACCAAATTCACATGATAAATCAATTATGTTCTAACAATTTAATTGGAATCTTAAACACTTCAAACCATTACCTAAATAGCAATGAAATAGATCCATAGGAAAGGAACACCTACTAAAACATTACTCACAATTAGGATTTGTAGGCCAAATTGACACTTAACTGAAACAAAACAATTGTGTATACCATGACTCCCCAAGTGTGCCCTCACAAGAAAGAATAGTCCACACATCCATCAATTCCATAGAATCGAATATCATTTACAGACTTTTATGAGTTTTGTATAACTCTAATACTCACAAAGAATTCACATGCAAGCATAAAGTACCATATGCTTGGCCATTATGTACATCTCCACTAATTAAGCATGATTTACTAGAACCAAATAGGACTTTAATGGGTTGTAATGTTGGCTAGGGACAGGTAACAAAACTATATAATAGTGACTTACACTTCCCTAAACACTTAAAACTTTTTAATCTTCAACAACCATTAATCCTTCACTTCATTTTTCTTAGCCTTTCTCATATCTTTTTCTCACTAACAAACTCATTTTTTTCAAGAATGCATTTCTCAATTTTCCATTTTGTGTACTTTCTCTTTTTCTTTTCTTTTTCTTATCACTTTTTTTTCTAAGTGCATTTTATTGGTGTGTAGGCATTCTATCCAAGAGGGTCTCCCTACCATATTATGCTCATTGGTGCCCCTTTTTCTCCTTTTCCTTTATTAATATTACAATTCCAATCATAGCTTCTGTACTAGTGCTAAAGGAAGCAGGGTGCGAAAATAGGGATTCAATAAAAAGGATTAAGGCAAAATTACAGCTACCAAAGAATAGGCAAAATGCTCAAAGGGCAGACTAGTGATATTATATCAGAATAGGTTAACATTTTACAAAACATATCAACAAGAGCCTATATAATTTTCTAATCAACACAATACTTTTTATTTCGCTTCAATAACATGTAGGGAAAGTTCTACACTAAGATAAAAAAAATATGGTATATGCAAGAATCTCACCTCACTTGGCACATTGGTTCAACTAGTAGTATACAAAAGCTTAAGTTCCAATTAAGCACAAATTAAATGGTATTTCATTATTAAGACACGGTTCCTTAGTGTTAAGTGTTATATCATGTGTATATCTCTCCCTGTAATCTACTCATTACGCTCAATTGTAGTTGGAAGCTATTTGTTTTTTCAAAGCTAAAGACACTACCTAATGTACTTAGTGATTGCAATCATAGCAGGGTTCCACCTATTTTATTCCTATTATGACTTATCACCCTTATGACAATCGTCATCTATCCATCATCGTGAAAAGTCCTCTATTCTATGAACAAAAAGAAAATAAAAAATAACACAAATAACTACTCTAGTCTTGATTAAGGTGACTATCCTTAGAAAAGAGCTGGCAACAAAAACTAAGGAACCCCAAAAAAAATACAAAAATTAAAATAACACAAAGAATTGAAATACAATGCAAAATAAAAATAAAAACAACATAACCAGGAAAAATAAAAGATATAACATAAAAAATAAATTTAAACAAAACAAGTCATACCAGCAACACACCCCTATATCAACATACCAAGGATAATTATAGCCCCCACCCACACTTAAAATCATGCAATGTCCCCAGTGCACAAAATATAATAAAATACAAAGTCTATAAAACTCCCTGGTCATTGGTCAAGGTCCTCCGGGCCGTAGAGTTGGAGGCTTTCATCCTTACCCTTCGGAACATCAACATCCTCCACAACATCACCATCCTCATCTTCAGTCTCATCTTTAAAATATAACCCCCCCCTATGCATACTCATCCTCAGTAGGGACATCATCATCTATGGGATCTACAAAAGCAGGCCTAATCCTACACGTCGTACGAGCATAATCGTTCATCGAGTACTGTTGGTGCATGGCATTGATCTCTTTTTCCATTGAAGGCCTACTGCCAATTTGCAGCTTCAGTATTTTGTCTTAGTATATAAAACCAAATTAGCTCTTATACATGGCGTTTTACTCCAACTGTGTCAGTTCTGCCCTCTAACACCTTCAGTTGTGACCTTACTCTTTTTAACATCCACAACTTTAGCATTCGGAGTATAGGTGGCATCTTCCAGATCTTCCTCACTCTCTTGATCATGCAGAAACCGTGTAATCATGCCCTTGAAATAGTACCACCACCTCCGACTACATCTTGCCTTTTTTATTGCAGCTCGGATTACTTCACCAATGTTAATATACATGCCTGTCATCAGGGCATAAATAAAGCATACCCTGTTTTGAATAAAAGTGGTGTAAAATTTATAGGCATACAACAATGGTTGACAATATTCAACCAGCAACGGGCTTCTTAATTGAAATATGAAAATGAAAGGGCGGAGTGGTTCCCTTGAGCATTCCTAATATTTTTCCTATGAGTTAACACCAAACAAAGTGTGGCGAATATGTTGATACGATGGTTGCCTCCATAAATCACATAATTCCTCCATGTCAGCCTCATCATTAGTGTTTAGGAGGTTGCTGACAAACACTGCAGTTACCCACAATGTGCGCCCTCATCTGTTTCTTTTGGATTCTAATTAGCATAGAAGTCCCTGACCAAGTAGATATTACATTCACCTTGGTCCTCAAAAATAAAATCCAAACCTAACTGGTGAAGCTGGGTGAAGATAGTGGTAGCTCTGTAGCTAAACTTTCCCTGTCAATCCTCTCAACAGGAGATACCTGGCTATTGCGTTTTGTTTGTACTAGGTTTTTTTGGAATCCTCTATAGAGGAAATACCATAGCAATGAAGCCTCACCTTAGGGGGTTCCACAAGAGGTGGCTCCTCAGCAAAAGAACTACAGGCTTGTTTAGAGCTTGCACGAGAAGAACTTGACCCAACTATGGCAAGTTTGCATGGGTAGACTGCTTTATTGGCTTTTGAAGGAATTTTCCTGTATATAAAGAAACATGCATTAGTATAGCCACATGAAACACATCGATAACATTAATGGGTGGAGTTTCCACTCCATACTTAAGTTCGAAAACACCACACACTTGGCAGTTAATACATATAAGGTATATCGGAATTCCTGTAACTCTTACAATTCAAGATCAATTGTGGATATATACCTTTACATCATCTTATGGATTCTGTTACACCCTCCTATTTTTTAATCCTATTACCCCCAGTTTCACCTGCACATTCAGATATAGCACATATTTTATACAACATACAATGGTGGGATGGTGGAAACTACCCCACACTTAACCATTAACTCATGTCACCACAACTAAATTGCGACAAAACTCTTTGTACTTGTCATATAAATTCAAAGTACTTAGACTTCCCTTTCCCAATGTGTATTACCAAGTTATAGTGTGCCAATGTGCATTACTCAAACACATTCTATCATAATGAAGTTCAAGGTATGTTACAAGTATGACAAAGGCACAAAGTACAACTAATAACTGAAATAAACTACCTTTACACACACTATGTACACAATAGACATGGAAACCTCATGGTTCAGCCCATTATCACCCCCAATAATTTAGTCAATCAAAGTTACTCACGAAATCATCAAAATATTCACACCACCAACTCCACCATACCCCAAACTCAAGTTGCATCATAACATAACCAAGATTTCGTATTTAACACCATCTATAAATTAAACAACAAGAGATTCATTACTATCAAATTTAATTGCACAACAATGGTCAAGACTGCTTAGAAATCATATTCTAAATAACCATAACCCAAGAGAAACAAAAGAGAAAAGATTAGAAACTTACTTGAGATGCTTGAACTTGAGAAGTAATGGAGTTGGATGAAGAGAAAAGAGGGAAAGGCTTTATTTTTTGAGAGAAAAATAGGGTTGTACGACATGAATAAAATTTGGGGGAATGAGGGTTGGTTGGTATTAAAATAACCCAGCTATGTCGAGTTGATTCAGTGGGTTAAAATAATTTTCAGAACCAAAATTCACTACATCACGACATGATTCGTATCACGATAAAGTGTTCTGTCAACCAGTATCTCATCATATCGTGATGCCTATTGTGATGGACATCCCATTATTTGATAGTTTAAAAACAATAAGGATCACATCGTGATCCATTGTGATGGAACTCCCAATATTTTAAAGTCTCATCACGATAAGCATCATGTTGTGATGCCCATCTTACTGGAACTTCTAGACATCTAGAGTCTCATCATGATAAGCATCACGCCGTGATGCCCATTGTGATAGAACACTGGTATTCCAGTGGATCATCACGATGTATATCACGACGTGATAGCTATTGTGATCTATCCATACTTGGTTTTTATAAACATAATTTCCATCCTATAGTGTACCTTTAGGCCTCCATATCTTCATGTACCTAAAAAACATCAGAAAAACTGATTAAAAGACATAAAAAAAAAGATAAAATTACATACAAATCACGGGTTGCCTCCTGAATTGCACCTTATTTAACGTCATGGCATGACCCACTTAATATTACGCATCCACTATATTGATGGATGTCATTCCATGATTAACATTGGGCCAATAGTGCTTGACCCTCTGGCCGTTAACCAAAAACATTTGGTCCAACTTGTAATCTTGAAGCTCACATCTCCATGTTTCGTAACACTCACAACTTTGAATATCCCCTTCCACTTGGATTGGAATTTCCTTGGAAACAACCTCAATCATGAATTGAATAGAAGCACTTCGTATCTCGACTCAAAGGATCTTTCGACCAATTGCTTATCATGCCATTTATTTAATGTTCTCCTTGTATAGTTTGGCATTTTCATAGCGTTGAGCCTGAACTCCTCAATCTCATTTAGCTGTGATATCCTCTTCTCAGTAGTTGTCTTAAAATCAACATTTAACCTCTTGATATCCCAATATGCATGATGTTGTACTTCTACGGGCATGTGACATGCTTTTCCAAACACCAACCGATATGGTGAAGTACCGCTAGGAGTTTTATACACAGTTTTGTATGCCCAAAGAGTATCATAAAGCTTCTCAGCCCAATCCTTCCTCTGTACATTGACTGTCTTTTGGAGAATTGTCTTGTCTTCCTATTTGATACCTCTATTTTCCCATTACTCTGGGGGTGATAGGCAGTGGATACCTTGTGTGTCACCCCATATTTACTCAGCAAGCCCTTAAACCAAGCATTCCTGAAATGTGACCCACCATCACTAATCATCACCCGTGGAGTGCCAAATGTTGTGAAGATCTATTTCTTCACGAACTTGAGAACCACTCTCGCGTCATTTATAGGGAGTGTAGTTGCTTCCACCCATTTCAATAGATAGTCAACCTATATAAGAATGTACTTGTTTATATGAGATAGAGGAAAGGGAACCATGAATTCAATACCCGTAATATCAAAAATCTCAATCCCAAAGATGTTATTCAATGACAACTCGTGATGTATTGAGTTGACCTCATCCTATGATATTAGTCACATTTCTTCACAAATGCATTTGCATCTTTAAACAATGACAGCCAGAAGAAACCTGACTTAATACCTTGTGTGCGGTGTGCTCCCCTCCATGATGCGCATAAGGCAAACCATAGCATTTGTTAAGAATATCATTCATCTCACACTCCAGCACACACCTCCGGATAAGCTGGTTTGAGCCTTACTTATACAAAAACGGCTCATCCTAGAAATAGAACTTATAAACATGACTCAATCGCTTCTTCTGCTGACTTGTGGCTCCGAGTGGAAAAATCCCACTCACCAATACATTTACTATATTTATGAACCATGGCTACTATTTTATTCATACGTTCATCAATTGTTCATCTAAGAATTCTTTTGTGATTTGCCTTTGCTCCTCCATTTGTACATAAT
>JBDJHY010202451.1:0-11586 GCA_039654485.1 Withania somnifera | reverse complement strand
TCATTTCTTATAATTGTCATTTTCCTTTAATTAATCTATGATTCATGAATTGAGCCTGGCCTCAAATGGGCTAGGCACCGTAAAAAAAGGCCGAGATTATAAATCAAACCCCATTGGGGTATTCAGTTCGGCAAATTGCTACTAATTAGACATAATAAATCGACTATGAGTAAAAAAGTATGCTTCGGCTAAATGCAGCATTTTCTAAAAGAATTCAGTTCAGTGAAGTATCGATACTAATAAACAATAAATAGACTTTCAAATATGGAAGTCCGATTCTGAAAAATGCTATTTCCATGGAAATATTCAGTTTGAATTATCGATACTAATATAAATAAATTGACCTCAGATACGAGAGTTCGGTTCAGCTAAGTGACGCTATAAACAAATGCATACAGTTAGTATATGCCAAATTTAGGCTGAAGTCATGGTCACAATCAAGAAATATGAGAAAATTATTTCATTGAAGATCGGTCCAATATCATGGATATATTTATTTACATAGAATAATTTTTACATATTAGAATTTCTAAATACCAGGTCTATTGACTACTTTTACAATATCCTAACTCCTACGAACTTATCGATCTCAGGCTGCTCTACCTTGTCCCTTTCCTTCTTTTATAGGTACAGTGTCCGAAGATGGGACAACTAAGGAGGAGTTTGGATGGGTTGTGCTAGCCTGCATGTTAACTCAGAAACTCTGGGGTCTCTTCTTCACCTCGTCATATATGGCCAATATATGGTCCAAGATGGCCTTATTTGTCTTATAAATCGGAGATCCCCATAGCTGGAAGCAATACTCTCAAGAGTAGCAGTCAATTAATGAAATCGATCCTCGACCTTGTCCAAGGTAAGTAACCCTGCCTCGTCAAATATTATACGTCTGTATTCCCATTTTTTTTTATCTTGGAGGCGATTCACCTCGACCTCACGATGGTCAAAGTCCATCTTTTACTATTCTATCTTGGATTTCTAGTAGGCAATGGTCCTCTCGGAACTATCTACGAGCCTACAGGCATCCCCCCGTAAGGCTTCAACCTTCTGGGAGAGCATCTTATTTACCTCCTGAGTTGCTCCTCTCTTTACTGGAGAGTATTAACTTTTTTACCAAGCCTTGAAACTTGGCATTATCGGATAGACGAGATCGAAATTATTGAATAAATGTGTTCTTGTTAAGAAGCTCTTTTTTCTTCTCGTGTAGGAGCCTTCGAAAGCTAAGGAGTGAGGTTTTGAGAGTGGAATTCTCTTCTTTCCACTTACTCAAGTGTGTAAGGAATGATTTGCTAAAAATGAAAAGTGAAGTCGTTAAGCTTAATAGATATGAGATGAAGTCGAGGGAAATTAACGAAAGTAGTTTCTTTTCATTAATAAAAATGGCCAAGTATGTCGTAATGATTACAAAAAGAATAAATAAATAAAGAAAATATTACAAAGTTATTTATCTACTGCCCCGACCTGATATTGGCCGAGGTGGGCTCTAACTTTGCAGGGTGCTCAGAGCATGGAGCATTGCCTAGATCTTTGGCAGGGGAGCTCGTAGGGGCTTTATCGATGGCTGAAAAGCTCTCAATGTGAGGCTCATCCCCAGTAGCTACGAACCCCTGGATGTCAGAGTCGACATCCTTAGTACTTGGCCTCAGGTCCTCCACTGTTAAAGGAGTGGGGTGCTGAGCTATCTGTTATATCGGCGAGAACTCAGGCCTTTGAAAAATGGCTTTTATTTAGTCCTAATCCACACGATCCTTATCTCCAGCGTCATATCCAAACCTCTTATCTCAGAGAGGGAGGTCTAGGAACTCCTTAACCACCTCATCCAACACCACTGCACGATTGGCTTTGAGGATCAAAACCGACTCATAAACGAGACGTAGTTTGAGAAGGTATTGGTCAAAGTGACCTTCTTGAATAACACCTCAGAAAATTCTCCTTGCCGATCGATGAAGTCGGTCTTTAGGCACTGCACCTCGGCTTCAACAACCTTCTGTTTCTCCTTAGCGACCCTCTTCCTCTTCTCCGAGGCCTTCAGGTTGGCCTCAGCCTCTTTCTGTAGAG
Organism: Withania somnifera; assembly: GCA_039654485.1. Lineage (NCBI taxonomy): Eukaryota > Viridiplantae > Streptophyta > Magnoliopsida > Solanales > Solanaceae > Withania > Withania somnifera. Next base: position 9,531 of record JBDJHY010202451.1, on the reverse strand, counting down.
CTCTCTCCTGCCTAAGCTCCTCCTTAACCTGGTCCTCTTCTTGGAACAATTCACAATAAATGGATGCGGCTCTTTATGACTATGTGACGAACTTTGTAAAAAATTATAAAATCAGAAGAAAGAATTAGTATAAAAAAATAAATATAATTGCATAAAGAAGTAAACAAGAGGAGCTTGCTTACATTTTCGAGGTCAAGCAGTGAGATATCCTTGACTAGAATCAGCTCGGCAGGCCTCTATTTTTTAGGAGCTGACACTTGAGATGTGCTGCTCCTCTTCTTACTCACCTTTGGGGAAATCTCCTTTTCAGTTACCCCCTTTATGAGAAGAGGTCTAGAAGAGGATGCCTCATTGGCCGTCCCAGCAAATGAGCTAGTTGGTTTTGGTTTCCTATCAAGCTTGATTTGAACCACTGTACCAAAAGACAAAAAGTTAGATACATAATGGTAACACAAAAATCAAGTAATTATCCACCCCAGATAGCATATATCTGACTTAATAACTACCTCTAGTCACTTTAGTGTCCTCGTCATACTATACCACCTTGGTGACCTTGTTATCTGGGTTAAAAATGTTGATTTGGGCACTAAACAAATCCATATCATCGAAAGTGCAACAATGTAGTTCTATTTGGTCAACGAGGTTGAGGCCGGGGACATCTGCATCCCATACAGTATCATTCTTAGACCTACCCACGTACCATTTTGGAAGAATATGGGTACCATTTAATTTAAAATAGAAAAACTTGTCTTTCCACTCGACATTTTTAGAAGGGTTTAGAATCCTAAAATTATGAGTAGGGGAGAAAAAAATACCATCCCTTCGAGGGCCCCGAGCTTTTATTTAAAAGAAATTCCTAAAAAGATCTACAGAGGGTTTTACGCCTATTTTGAAGCAAGACATTTGAAACCCTAAAACAGTCGCATAGTGTTAGGCACTAACTACGCGAGGGTTAAATTATACCATAAAAGTAAGTTACTTAACAAGGGAAATAAGGGAAAACATAACCCAGCGATAATATATTCAAAATACATAGCACAATACCCAATGGGGGGTAAAAAGGCCCTATCACAGGGACAAGTAATGATAAATTAAAAGGGTAAAAAGGCCCTATCACAGGGACGAGTAATGATAAATTAAAAATTAGGAGGGAAGTGACATTCCCTTAAAAAGGAAATAAAATATCCGCGGATAGACTACTTGCGGTCTTTTGGACTAATAAATAATGATTATCAAGAGAATTTTGGGGCATAGTTAGAGTCAAAAGGTCAGAGTCATTGCTGCCCACACGATAAACCTCTGCCTCATATATATCATAAGAAGGAGTATTAAAAGAGGAGGACATACTTACTGGTTTCATTAACTAAGGAAACAACGAACAAAAGCTCGGGAAGGAATGGAGAGAAAAGAGTGCAAGGAGCGAAAGATGTGGAAAAACTAGAATGAAGGGAGAAAAGAGTCCAAATAGGGAGTTGTATCCTAGAATTATAATTTCAAGACACTCAATTATGACTAATAAATGGAAAAAAGGTATAATAATAACGATAGTGCTATGAAACGACGGTGCATTGAATATCGCGTGTACCAGAAAGGGATAAAAAGCCCAGCCAGAGTGCCTTAATCCAAGGAGATGTTTCGATCAATAACGTCAAAAAAGAATTAGCATCGACCTACTCTATTTGATTCAGTCGAATGGTGTAAACACGCATCTCGACTTCCTGAAGGGGAGACTAGTGCAGAATATAGTAACTAGATAATTACTGTATTGGATAATTACTGTTTTAGATAATTACTATGGATATCATAGAATAACTATAGTGATTACTATTAATGCATTTAAAGTGGCAATAACTACGACGGAGGTTACTCCATGATTTCACCGCCTACTAAAGAGGCAGTTATAAGAGACAGCTATAACAATTAGAAAAAGCAGGAAGGTAAAGGTATGCTCACTATACTATTTACAAAGAATATTCATATACTCTTCAAAAGCTCTTTACTAACTTAAGCATTGGAGAATTACTCCGAGGACCACCCTGAGCTTTGTTTTGCAGGTTCTTATTCTAGAACCGTTGCTGTCATCTATTAATGTAAGGTAGATTTATTAGTAGAAGTTGTTAATGATCTTTTGAGATTCATCATTCTTGAACAATGAATATTTTCAGCATTTTTCTTGTCTTCTCTATCTTTTTCTTTGTTGTCATGACAAGAAGATAGAATTAAGGTTTTGGTATGAAATTAACAGAGTAGTTCGGGTTTATAATTATTTCAAAATATAATTATGTATCATAAATATAAGGTATAAGTTAGTTACATTACGTAATTTTAAGTTTTTATATAGGTTGGGGTAGGATCAGGTTAAAATGACTTGAGTTAGTAAATGTATAGGTTAGAGATCAGGAAAGTTATATGATATAATAAACTTAAGCCTTTATTATAAGTTATTAAAATACTTTAAATATTATCAAATACAACAAAAATAATAATATTTTAGTGGATTCTTATCTCTTTCTTTTTCTCTTTTATCTCCTTTTTTTCTTTTTTGTTTTGATTTCTTTTCATTTGAATATTTTTTATTATTTTTCTTTTTCATTTTTGTTTCCATTTTTTTTTCTTTTCACTTCTTTTTTTTATTCTTATCTTTTTGTATTTTTTATCTTTCTCGTTTTTTTTATTGTGTTTTATATTTTATATTTTCGAAGAACATGACTAAGTGGAACTCACGTCAAGGATGATGACGAGAACAAAATAATCATTCATTGTATTTTTATTCACACTATTATATTTATTTTTGCAACGTTCATACAAGTGGAACCATCCAAATACAAATGTATATTTTTATACAAATTTTTTTTTTGATGCACGTGTATTTTAAAAATTATTTTATATTTGTAGTTGATTGGATCATATGTGGTTTTTAAATATTTGAAAAGAAAATATCGGTTCTCTATATACAAATAAGTGTATTTGTATTCATTGATACAAACTATATTTTATTGATATAAATTACATCATGCAAATACAAATAATACATTTGTATCAAACGGTACATGTTTGTCCAACTTGAACCATACAAATTCAACTGGTACTTGTTATCTACAAATACAGATGATAAGTTTAACATACAAATACAAATAATACACTTATATCAAATGCTACAATGTATATTTGTATTTAGTAAATATAAATAATGCATATACTTGGCTTTATATAAAAAATGATAAATTATACATATTTACAGATAAACCATCTAAATAAAAATATTAAAATGATAAATTGTACATATTCACTAAATCATCCAAAACAAAAATATTAAATTTGTTCAAAATGTATCAGTTGATACAAAAAATATGAATTATAAAAACAAATAATATATAAAAAATAAGAAAGAGAGACAAGTGAAAATATAAAATATTTTAAAAAATGAGAAAGAGAGAAAGAGAGGTGAAATATAAAATATAAAATATAAAAAAGAAAAAAATGAGAAAAAAGAGATGTAAAAATAAGAAAATAAAATACAATAAATAAAATCATGGAGAAGATAGGGGAGAGGGTAAGTACAGTAAAGTGTTGCTATACTCTCCTGTAATTAAACTGAAATGGGCTAAAATGTCATAACTCAACCTACCCAACTCTTATTAAGTTTTAATTACTTTATTTAGTCTCTTATAATTTTTTAGCACCTTATAAAATTATTTTTAATGCTTAAAATTATATATGGCATATAAAATAAAAAAATATATTTTTAACAATATTTCTCATAAATACTAGATGTTAACCAAAACTTTGATGGTCGAGATGGAGTGGGTATTCATATTGTAGGAATAGTTATGTCATATGTATATATATATATATATATATATATATATGTGTGTGTGTGTGTGTGTGTGTGTGTGTGTGCCAACTGTGGTACTGTGGGGGATGGTCCAGAAAAATGCTGGTTCATATTAATTATCCGTGTGGGTGTGTTTTCATATCTAATGGTATTATCATCTTGTTTAACAAGTAAAATTAAACCTCCTGAAGAGGAATATTTTGTGTCTAAAAATAGCATGATTATTTTGATATGAGTAACTTTCAAGAGCAATATAACATTATAACAATATAATTTTCTTAACTTAAATAAAGATTAAAGGTCCAACACGCTTCCATACCTTTTTCCGCTTTGACCGCTATTACTCCGGGTATCCGCCGAGACTTTTACCGGACATTTCAGTCCCAACCTTTTACTAGGTAACTTCCCTTGGCGTTCCTTCAGAATATAACAGCACAGCCTAGTTTCATTTCCTACCTCTAGGCATAAGGGTGATATAGGAGTGGGAGACTTTTCTTTTTATAAAAGAAAAGAAATTATAAAGATATAAGATTTTTTGCTTAAGAAAGTAACTCAAAGTTTTCTTAGTTTTTATTCATACTTTTAAACATAGAGAAGGTTGATATTTTCTTCGATGCCTTCTCATTACAAACTAGCTTCCTTTTATAGATGAAGGAAGTCGGATTTGAAACATAAAATTAAACATAATTTACAATAGTTGATAATGACTTGATTACATTATTATAAACGACAAAACTATTACTATCATCGAGCTTCTTCTTTTATCTTCTTTTCATCTTATCCTTTCAGCTTTTTCTCTGTCCTTGCTTAGTCTTCTCTTTGCTGAATCATCCATGTGTCTGATTTTCTTTATTCTGAGGATGTTGACATGCCATCTTCCTCTATTTTTTCTTTTCTAGGAGAACAAAATAGACATGTGCCCTTTGAATGCTTCCTCATTTCGCATAATTTCTGTTGGGCTTGTAGACTGGATTTAATAATTCCTTTATTGATTAAATCTATTTTTGTCTCTATGTATCTCCTTGCTGATGGGGGCGTGTTTTTTGCTGGGACTATCATTATAGAGGAATAAATTTTTGCTCCTCCATATGTTCGAAATCCTTTTTTAAAACTGTGTTTCATGTTTTGTAGGACTATTCTTAATCCAATGGCTCTTCTGTAATGAATATCTTTTTTAGTAAATCTTTGAAACTATTTATCTTGAAAATTATTAATAATATTGAAATCGTCAGCTTTTTCGATTTGCATAAAATGATAAGCTGGATATCTTTCATCTTGATAAAAATCTAGTCCTGCTGAAATAAGTTTTAGAACTAAAATATCTTTAACTGTGATAGTTGGATTATTAAGATAACAATCCTTTACTCCTTCTTGAATCCATGAGGGTAATCTACTGATTTTCAAAAAATTTGGAGAAGTAAGAAATATCGAATTTATGGCACCAAAATCGTACCAATATCTGATTTCCTGGGGAGAAGAATCTTGTAAATAATTAATCCGTGGATATATTCCATTCATATCAACATATCTATTTGGGAGAGTTTTGAGAGAAAATAAATCTCTCATTATCTTTTCCTGATTGGTTGCATCACTAATATCTGTCTTATCTTTTATAGATTCCAGTGTAATTCCTTTTTTAGGAAGCTGAGGTCTTAAAGATAAATTTTCATATTTGTTTGTAGTAGAAGAAATAGGTTGAATTTTAATCAAATTATTAAGATTATCGTATGAGTCACTATACTGTCCAATCTTGGAAGTGATTTGTGCACATATACTAATTAATTTATCAATAGTTGGTTGCTCACAATCATAGTTTGCTATTTCAATGATATTTGAAACAGCTATCTGCACATCCTTGAAACATTTATCGATTTCTTGTAGATGTATTTTCATCTGCTCTTCCATCTCTTGTGAGAAAATCTGCTGCAATATTCTTGTTAGTACGAATAATTTCAATATCAAAAGAATATTCATATAATATTCAGATAATTTAAATTCAAATAATTTAACATAATTATTTTTACTAATATTAATAAATAATATGAGACAAAGAAAGTAAGGGTCATTCGCTCTATTTTTGAATGATCATTAATTTTTATTTTTCTAAATTTGTTGTCTTTAATTTTTGTCGTTCAACTATTTAAGTAATAAGAAACTGACGAAAATAAATAGTAAAAAATTAGGCAAGTAAATTTGTAAGTTAAAATTCAAAAGAGTTGAGCTTTACGAATCACTATATCTTGTAATGTATAACTTATTTACACGAATTTTATGTTAATAGAGACTAACATGGCCAGAGTATCTTAGCCATTTGACCTGGGCTTATAAAGCGCGGAATGCACGGACTTGAATATAAGCCTTGTTTGAATTTAAAGTTGTCTGGCATAAAGCATAAACGTGAAGTTCTCTAAACCCTTGCTAGAGAAGTTAAAGGTTATTCAAACATTTGTAGAAAAAAATTTGCAAAACACAAATTATGTTTTACCTATAGTAATTTATTTATACAAAATTATATTGATAGAGATTAAGTTCTAAATCTCTAAGCAAATTAAATGCCTCTAAGCATAAAAATCACAAGGCACATTCACAAGTTATGTTTTACGAGGCATGACTTATTTATACAAACTCATGTTGATAGAAATGAGTTTTCTAATTTTTTTACCAAATAAGACAAAAGTCTTCTAAAGTTTTATTTTTGCAAATGAGATATTACACACAGGCTTCGCAAAATTATGTCAAGAGCCACGAATATATATTATTAGATGAGAAGCAACAACAAGAATTAATTACCGCCAGAGTGAGGTGTCTTAATTTATGTTATTTGTGGATGATGTGGTTTTAATCGTTGAGACTTGCGGAGGTGTCAATATTAAGTTGGAGGCTTGGAGACAAACCCTTGAGTCTAAAGGATTTCAATTGAGCAGGACTAAGACGGAGTATTTGGAGTGCAAGTTTATCTAGGTGTTGTAGAGGATGAGGTGGTAGTAAAGCTTGACAGTCACGTCATTCAAAAGAAAAATAGTTTCAATTAACTTGGGTTTATGATTCAGGGAAATGGGGAGATTAATGAGGATGTCACTCACAAGATTAATACAGGGTGGATGAAGTGAAGGCTCACTTCGGCGATCTTATGTGATAAGAGGTGCCCCCTAAACTTAAAGGTAAGTTCTATAGGATGACGACTAGACCAGCTATGTTGTACGGGGCAGAATGTTGGCATGTGAAGAACTCCTACATCCAAATGATGAAAGTGACAGAGATGAGAATGTTGAGTTGGATGTGTGGAGTCACTAGGAACGATATGACTATAAATGAGGTTATTCCGGATAAGATGAGGTGAGTTCAGTGGAAGATAAGATGCGAGAAGTAAGGTTGAGATAGTTCGGGCATGTGACGAGGGTCTCAGATGCTCCAGTGTGCAGATCTGAGAGGGTGTCGTTGGATGGTTTCAAGTTAGGTAGAGGTAGACTGAAGAAGTACTGGAAAAAAGTGATTAGACATGACCCAAAATAGAAAATTATGTAAAAAGCGAATTAAGGTGGTAGGTTAGCGGATAGGTGTGAGTTCCTGCTGGTAAGGTATTTTGCATGCTTAATAGTAAGGTAATATCCTATCTTTAACATTGAACTGAGGGTTGTTGTTTAGAAGCCTCCGATTCTCATTTTAGTATGAATAATAATGCAGAGAGTCATGTATTACTAGAGTAGATCACATACAAAATAAACAATGTTTGGATAGGATCAAAAGAAGGTCTATGGTTCAAAATTGGAGGAAGAGTTTAATTTCTTAAAATGAAGTAGGATGTATAAAATAATCTTCACCAGTAAAATTACAAAAGCTTTGATTGGACACCTTCCCATAATGTCGTATGTGCTAAATTTATTTATTTATTTTTTTAAATAATCATCCAATGGCACAATCTCTGCAATTCTTTGCAGCCTATCGGATAAGTTTGTCACTTCATTAAAAAAAAACGTTAAACCTTCTTGTATATTTGGAAGCAGGTGTAATTAAGTAATAATGTTGCACATGCAAATACAAGTGGTTTGTAATTTGCCCATAGTATTTGTTTCACCCAAATGCAAAAAAACATTGGAAAAAGAAACGACATTGTCCCACCATACTTTTCTTCATTCTTTTTCTGCCCTTTTTCATGAATTATAACAGTAATATAATAAGCTACTGTATGGCCTCGTCAACATCTGGCTTTTGACCAAAACTAAAATTAATTAATAGTATAATAATTTTTTAAATTTTAAAAATCATAAATTTTAATTAAATTTATAAATGTATCAGAAAAAAAGTATGTATAAGCGTAGCACTGATTTTATGCAAAGTGTCCAATAAGTAATGTATTAACAATAAAAAAAATTAAATTTCTTATAATTTATGAAAAATATGTGAAAAATTAATATTATAATTTAAAAGAGTTTGGTTCATATAAGTGCCATTCAAATTAAAGAATCTGACTAAAAATAAAAGGAAAAATCAACAAAGAGATGATTCTTTAATTTATATCGATGTTAATTTGAAATTCGGAGAAATTTCTATATATTATAATTTTAACATAGAAATGTGAATGCATAATATAATAGTTAAAGTGGTTAATCTGTTCAACGACCAGCAATGTGAGAACTTACCCAAATATTCACAATATTTTCAGCAGCCAATTAGCCCAAGAGCTGAGATCTTATCACAGAAATGTGAAAACTTATAAGCCCAACATATATAACTGTTGTAATTACAATCTTGTTTGGAGGGTTATTATTTTATGACGTATCATATTGTATACGTTTTATTATCTTATTGATATGTTATTTGAATAGATTATATCGTTTTTCGTCATTACATAGCATCAAAAATTAGCCACAAAAATCAAGATAGTGTACGATGTAAAGCTATCTGAAAAAAGATAAATTATTTTATTATTTTTAGATAATAAGCAAATATAAAATGAGAGAAAAAATAATTTAATGATGTGATCCCACCAAATAGATCATTATTCATTACTAATTAACTTGTTATTTTAGGATATTGTCTCATATTTAATACAAATAATTATGACTTTTCTGTTAATGTGAGGATTTAATATAGATAATAGTCAATAATTGATTTTTAATTTGATATAGTATATATGAAGGTACATTTACATCATTAGCATATAAATTTATATTCACAAAAACTTAATCTATGAAAAATATACACCATTACCTTATGAAAACAATATAAAGAGGCTCTTTAGAGATAATTAACGATGTCGCAAATTGCATTAGAGAAATGATCCATGCAAATTGCCAAGCAAGTTGATTTATTCAAATTTAATGGACTAGCAAGTTATTAATTCTAGAGAAGGAAATCTAATTAGAAGAAAAAGAAAAGACGGGGAGTCAAAGCGTATGCTAAAAGAGGAATAAATTAGAAAAAGCAAAGCAAACACCAATTTTCTCTGCCTCTTGTACGTTGTTGACCCACCCTTTCTATTGAATTGAAGAGAAGGGTAATGCATCGTTAGACTTGGTCCCTAACTTACATTCTCTAAATTATGATACTCTAATGGATAGTTAGACAAAGCCAGAAAGCCCAATAGAATAAGGACATCTATTTTCTTAAAGAAATAAATACCGTAGACTATATAAAATATATTATTATATGTGTACTCTTCATATTACTAATTTTGAAATTATATTTCATACTAT